>JAOXJK010016842.1:0-27728 GCA_025774025.1 Xenus cinereus | reverse complement strand
CAGGGTCAAACCCTTCCCCCTCCTCCTAGGGCTCCCCTCCCTCAGCCAGAGTCCCTCCCCAGCTTTCCTGGAGCCCCTTTAGGGGCTCCAAGGTCTCTCCGGAGCCTTCTCTTCTCCAGGCTGAACAACCCCAACTCTCTCAGTTGAGTGGTTCAGTTTGAAATGTTTGACGCTGCACTAGAACAGAGCAGAAGCTGTCACGAAATTAGGAACTGCATGTTAGAAGACACCAAGCAAGAGCAGAGCTGAAGGAGCAGTCACATCCCAGCAAATTCCTATAGAGCCACAAAGGGCAAGACATACCCTAAAGTAGAATGAAGATTTAAAGCATTTACTTGCCAACAGTAGGGACCATACCTTGAACTCTATGGAAATGTACATCACATTAAACTGGACAAAACTGCAGATGGGACATTGCCAAGTCCTCGAGTCTAAGCCTGGGCCAAACACACAATAATTTAGAGGCTTATTCAAAAAAAGTTCCCAATTAACACTATTTACCTTGACAGTTTCCTGCAAGGAATACAGTGACACAGTAGCATTGGATATCCCAACTGAAATGAGGTTCTACATTGCCAAGCGTGTCTGCATACTGCGAGCGTACCTCCAACGCAGAATTATTTGTTAGATGTGAGCATCTCTGCCTATTAAGTCTAACCAGGCACACTCGTGTGCCATCCATACCTGTGTGCTTATGCCCATAATAATGCCATAATTAAATTTCTCACCAACTGGAACTGCTCAAAGAATTACTACGCAGCATGCCATGGAAGAACTTGACCTTCTCAAGTGCCCCAAGTTTGCCATCTCTCTAGTCTACCTAGCACCAAGTATCAGTTTTGGCATAGAGGAACTAATTACCCTGTTAGATTGCAATTTGGGTGCAAAAGGATGCAGACCAAGCACACTATGCCCAACGCTAAGAACACCAAATTACCGCTATTGTGGCTTCCAGATCTCAGCGGGGAGCTCACTCATGCTGGAGAAAAACCTGCCAGAGTTGCCCAGAACACCACACATGGCAAGAGGTACCCAACATGGAAAGCCAGCAGCAGAAGCACAGCATCCTGCAGGTCCGAGATGGTCAGCAGTGCCTTCAGAACATCTATCTCACACACAAAGCTCTGATAATCCAATCTCAGCACGCTAGTAACAGGCCATACAAAGATCAGAAAACGTACTGGTTTTCTCAATGTTTGGAGAACCACTAACTACCAGAATCTGTGCTTACAGAGCTCGGTTTTTGATCTTGCAGTCATGCAGGTTTAGATGTTGTATTTAAAATAAGTATAGACTTTTAGAGACAGGCCTTCCTCTTCGGTTGCCAATTCCACTCATCCCAAAGAGCATATAGACGAGACCAACCATGAAGACCAACGCTCAGCTGCTAAGCAGGTCATGACCAGTGACAGGCAAGTTCAAGAGCACAAAACCAGGAGGTGCTGGAAAAGCATCCAACAGCCCCAAGAAAAGGGACCGTTCATTGGACTGGACAGGCAGAGACCTTCCTTCAGCCATGAGTCTCCATGGGACCCCTACATGCTTAAGAGATGCCACTAAACCTTCTTTAGCAGGATTCCAGAAATGCTACTTGCCATCAGGCCACTTGAAAGATGGATATTAACTGCAAGACGGAGGTACTGCAAACCCTTGGCAGGCACAGAAAACTGCTATTAAACAATTCAACATGAATATGAAAGTGCCCAACACAGGATGCCCAAATGCAAGATGTATCCATATTCAGCTGAAGAACCTACACCTAGTTGCTGACCCAAGAAAAGAAAGCAGAAGTATATCTGTCATCACTAGTGCCAGGAACAAGCATGGAAGAGAAATAAGTAATGCCCTATGATCCTTTCTTTCTGCATTGCTGTTTGGAACATAAAAGTATTGAGCAGAATGTGGTATCACTTAGCAATAGCAAATGTATTGCATAAAATTTAAGAGAAGTATCATCTTTTTAAAAGTAGGTTCTGGATTTAAGATCGCCATCTCCTTTTCCCAAACAGTAACCTGATAACATGCTGTACAAACAATGAACTAGTTAGAAACTTTACAAAACATTAAATGGTGTTCTAAGAAGTTCTGGAAGCTCTGTTACTTTTAGTAAAATAAGCACCCAGTAAAATAATTCCATCCCCAAATAAGATTGCATAAAATCAGGCCATAAAAGGAGACTATAAGCACGGCAGCCTCGCCGATGTCTGCCCTCTGCCTTACAACTGAAGGTAGGTTTGAGGGACAACCATAGAGCACCCATCTGCTGCTGAATTCAGAGTACAATTAGCTATCAGAGAATCCACATGTCCACCAGTGATGCTGGAACTGGGTTGGGATCTGGCAGATGTGTCCTCACTGCCGCAGCAGCAGATCAGACAAGTCTCCTTGTCCCTCTCCATCCTGTGCCCTTGTCAATGGTTGTGCTTAAAATATCGACCTGTGGCTCTCCCCCTTCTCTATGATGACCTAGACATTCATCAGGTCAACCTCCAAAGGTACTACCCGTGTCAAGCAAACAGTCAGATCCAGGTTTTCTTTTTCACATGCTTTGCCAGAAAACCTGTGGGGTTCTCTCAGCCCTGCAGAGGTACACGGTTCAGCAGACGCAAGTGGAAGAGGGGAATCTCTTTTGTCCAAGGTGAAGTTATATTCTGGCAGATTTATTCTCACACCGCTCCATTTTGTTTCTACCCACTGATTAGTTTAGAAGACACAGACACGACTCGGTCAGATAACTCACAGTGATGAAAACGTTCTGGTTATACTGGTGTTATGAAACAAATTTAAAAAGGGGGCATTTAGCAATACACTTTCACAATTTCAGAGTTTGAGAGGCTTCATTATTTGGAAGAGCACGCTTGAAAAAGAACAGTATCTGTCCATGAAAAGGACATTTGTTTGTTTGTTTGAGGCATTTTTTGTGTGGTTCTCATTGCCTGAATTCTATGATAATACCATATGAGATCAGAAAGCTATAGGCCTTACTGCTAGAAGCACACTCTGTACAGAAACCTCTTATACATATGTACAAATGAATAAATAAACCCTTAGCACCTATCACAAGTGGCAATAACATCAAAGCAAACATCAACTGGATGCTCAAGGAGGACATCCGAAGAGCAGGCACCGTTACTTCCCCCGCCTGTCCCTCCAGCCCAGACAGCACGCTCCAGGTGGGGATCGCTCGCCAGCCAAGTATTATTCTTGCAAAGGCCTTCTCCTGCTTAACATATTAACGGGGATTTATAGAAGTGACTGTCTGGAACACTGCTTAACAATGCTAATAGCAGAGTTCCAAGAAATCAGTAGTTTGGCAATTACGAATACAGCAATCCATGCTGAAATATGTGCTCACGCTTGCTAAACCTGTAATCCCAGTTGAGGTTTTTTTCCCTTTTTTTTTTTCCCCCCTCCCCATAATAAGTGGTTTAAATTTAGCAGGAATGATTCATTCGCTGCAGGTTTGCTTGTTTTATTTATTTCATTTTTTTTCGGCACTTGGAGTCCATCTTGGATGACATCTCACAGAAAGACTGGAGGAGGGAGGCAGAATCTGGCTTTTTAAAGAACAGCCAACCCATTAAACACAGTGTCTTCCGTAATTTTGTCGTAACTTAAGTATCTCTATAACTTGGCAATTTCCTCCTGCAATAAACAGCAGATACAGGGCAGACACACATCCAACCGGTGTTCTAGTGCTACTTTTGCTCAAAACTGGGTTCAGGCCAAAAAAGATGCATTCCCTGTGGTCTTAAGACATATCCATCCCCCAGATGGTCTCCTCTGGCATCGGATCCAACCGCAGGAGCTTCCTGTGCTGCTCTCAACCCAACCAGGCTGGGCAGCACCTTTGCCTCGTACAAGCTGGGCTTGGGGGCAAGGACTATGTATAGAATCATAGAATCGTCCAGGTTGGAAGGGACCTTTCAGATCATCGAGTCCAACCATCAACCCAACACTGACAAAACCCACCACCGACCCATGTCCCTCAGCACCACATCTGACCGGCTCTGAAATCCCTCCAGGGGATGGGGACTCCACCACTGCCCTGGGCAGCCTCTGCCAACGCTTGACAACCCTGTCAGTGAAGAGACACTTCCCAATCTCCATCCTAAACCTCCCCTGGGGCAACTTGACGCCATTTCCTCTCATCTCATCACCTGTTCCTTGGGAGAACAGACCGACCCCCCCTTGCTATACCCTCCTTTCAGGGAGTTATACAGAGCGAGGTCTCCCCTCAGCTTCCTTTTCTCCAGGCTGAACATCCCCAGCTCCCTCACACGCTCCTCACAAGACTTGTGCTCCAGACCCCTCACCACCTCCGTTGCCCTTCTCTGGACACACTCCACCACCTCAAGGTCTTTCCTGTCATGAGGGGCCCAAAACTGGACACAGCCCTCGAGGCGGGGCCTCACCAGTGACCAGTACAGGGGGACCATCACTGCCCCAGTCCTGCTGGTCACACTATTGCTGGTACAGGTCAGGATGCTGTTGGCCTTCTTGGCCACCTGGGCACACTGCTGGCTCACGCTCAGCCGACAGTCGACCAACATCCCCAGGCCCTTTTCCTCTGGGCAGCTCCAACCACTCTTCCCTAATCCTGTAGCATTCATGGGGTTGTTGTGAAACACTGCAGGACCCATCACCTGGCTGTGTTGAACCTCAAACCATTGGCCTCGGCCCAGCTAGCCAGCCTGTCCACATGCTCTGTAGAGCCATCAAGGAGGTTGACACTCTTGCCTAACATCTCACCACACAGACCTGACCAGGCAATGGGAACAGGTCTATCCTTGCTTGATAGTACAGCCACATCAATACTAGTAAATTAAAGAGTGCCCAGGAAGAGGCAATGTTGCATCTACACACCATCCTCTGCAGCATTATTAAATCACCGTAGCTGTCTTTGACACAGTTTTGGGTCAACCAGTGCACTCCTGACCAATTCACAGAATTTTTTCAAGATTTTGCATGGAACTCAAGGCCAAGAGCGCCTGGTAGTACGGATGTGGTCAAGTGGCCCTGGAGCTGAAAAGCAGCACCGAGAACTGGCTTGTTTAGTAAAGCTGTAGCTCAAGTGTAGCCGTAGACACGTGCTACAAAACCAGGATATACGAATCCACGGAAAAGGCATTTTCATGCCTGGAAAATACAGATGTGAGAAGAAGCTCCTATCTTTGCCCTCATCAAGCAGATATTGGTCCCTTTTCCTTGTTTCAACAGTGTGTGTGCGGGAGAAGCAGGAGGACAACACAAGGGGATGACTCCCATCCAAGAAAATGACTCTGTGAGAAGACAGACTGACTACAGCCATCTAAGTGCTCGAGTCCAACAGGAATGTGCTGTCCTTTGGACAATTGATTACTGAAAACGTACAAGCCATTTTAAATTTTAAAAGACAAGCACCCAGATTATTCTACTGAAAGGAGGGCACAGCAGCCAACGCAGCAGCAGACTAGCAACTGACTGGAATTGTAACAACTGAAATTTGGAAGTCGCATCTCAGACTGAGACGTTCAGAGCTTGATAAGGAGGGTTTGGAAACAGACACCGTGTTCTAGGTTTGGCCTCCGCGTTGGGGGAGGAAGGGCTGCTCAATCCTTTCCTCTGAGCTTTGCGAGAAGCGTCACACTGATTTACTGACATCACAAACTCCTGCACAGCCTGAAAGCCCCCCCACATCAGCTCCGAGTAGGAGGTTTTCAAATAGAAAATCTCCTCTTAAACATCTGGCCTTGAGATGGCTTTCACTAGATAAGCCAGTTTGCCTTTCCTTAGAGATAAACCCATTTTTGTAATTTCTTACCTGTATTTCTAACATCACCGTTTTCTGGATCATTTCCCTTTCAACACCAAGCTTCATGTGCTCAAGTACTTTGTCAAACTGGAGAATCTAATGAACCAAAACCTCCACCCAGAGTTACCTCTACTCAAAACTCCTACTTTAGTGACTCTTCGACGTTTAACACCAAAAATATACTTTAGATATCTACTTCAATTTCCATTTTGTCACAGACCTAGAAACCCAAAATTTTTGTCCTTCTAGCCCCGTGAACCAAAAAAATTGCATCTGACAATAGCATGACCTTCCAGATGATTTCAAAAATATCAAGCAACCCAGAATTTACCATTTCCTGCAGCAGTTTGTTGCCACGGCCAGTCATCCCTTTTAAAATTCGGGTGTGATCCCTAATTTGTCTAACATGTCAGGGCTCAGCTTCTAGATCTGGGCTCTCAGGCCAAATTAATATCCTTTAGTGAATTACGCATAATCCTGTAGTGAATCCTAAGTATCCTTTAGTGAATTACTAGTGAATTACACATAAAGAACTGCAGTGTTCTCAGATGCAAAAGAAATGGTTGACCTTCTGTCCTACGTGGCTGTATGTGGGAAAGGGATCTGGCCTCCAATTTGTCCCACTTTGATCCAGTGGGGACCCTGTGTGTGCCGTAATTCCAGTTGCACAGGGATGCGAGGGCTGCCGGTCAAGGCCATCCTCTGCCTTAAGAATAAAATATTTAATGACTTCCAACTCATGTTCTACAGAGTTAGAAGTTCATCTGTTAACTGTTAGAAGAGTTAATCTGTGGTCTGCTTCTAAAATGCTTGCAGAAAGTGATCTAATAGAAGCAAACCTACTGTCAAATGAAATGCATTATATTATGTTTAACACAATCACTGGAAAAATGTTGGTAATTTAAAAAAAAAAAAAAAAAAGAAAAAAACAACCCAAAATCAATGATCGGTCTGTCCACGCAAATATCCTTCTAGCCCTCCAACCCTTCCAGACAACTTCTGTATAATTTTTCAAGGCTTAAAAAGATAAGAGCACCAAAATCAGATACGGTATCTCACTGCTGCTCTCACCAATGTCATATACAGATGTAAAAACTGCCTTGCTTATACTTACAGCCACAGCACATACTGCATCTGACATACTTCTTACTGGTCTTCTCAATTTTGAACTCCTATTCACATTTTCACATGCTTTTCTACACAACCATGAGATCTAGAAACAATGCTTCTGACTGAGTTTTACGTATTGAAAACAACGGCAGGAACAAGGAATTTTCCATTAAAAACCCAAAACAAATATTGCAAAACGTGCTATTATTGGACATGTTCCAACGTTGCCAGCTATTTGCTGCTTTTTAATGAATAACTACAGTAACATTATTTAGAACTGTTATTCTAGCAGGGCTTCAGTTACTTTCCCTTTTTAAAAATATTTTAATAAACTTACTCTGTTTAAAGTTCAATTTACAAAGCAGTTAAGGAAATCAGCCATTTTAGATTCATCATAATTTCATTCACCTCATTAATTAATGGATATTCTCCACTACTTCATCCCCCCCATATTGCTGTAAGAGCCTCTTATCCTCCTGAACTCCTCTGGCTGGCTCTAATTTCATTTGCTTCCCCCCTCTTTTTCCTCGTGAAATACAATCAACTGCAAAAGTAAGAAGAAGTAAAATAAGATAGCGACAAGCAGGATGACTGGAGGGGGGTGCAGGAGAAAATAAAGACAGCAAATACTTTTCCTGAGAACAAAGACTACGGACCGACTGCTCTGCTGTAGTCAAGCTCGGGAAACTTTGCTGCCAGTGTAGCAAAAAAATCCTCAATACTAGCGTTTTTTGGCTTCTAATCACATGCCTTATCTTCTGATCAGTTAGCAAAACTCTCACCAGTCAAATTTCCTTGGGGAGATATTCAGAAAAAAAACATCAAGCAAGGGAATTGCCATGCGTTTTTCTCCCCCAGATTTTTAAAGCAAGACCTCTGCAAAGTACTAATTAATCTCAAAACTAAAATTGACCGATTTTTCTAACAACTGAATCTTGTCCTTAAAATGAATCAAGTTTCGGTTATTTTTTAGATCCTGACAGAAAAAAGGAAGCTGAAAATATCAAACTTACTTACATTTCTTACATTAAGTTGGCAGTCACACCCCAAGGAAGATGGCCCAATTCCACTTACAGCCTCTTGATATCTATAAAGCGTTAAAACCTCATGCTTATCTTTTGTGGCTCATCCAAAAGGAACCTGAGGTACCCGAATATCAGATTGAAAAGAGAACTATACGGAGCTAAATAAAAAAAAGAACTGTTTTCACTCCCAAATGCACAGATATAAAATATCCAGCAGTTCTCAACCAGCCAGATGCAGCATCACTCTTTTGCACTTATAACACCACCTTCTGGAGTGAAGGCTGTTTAGAGGAATAATTTCTCTCAATACCATTGCTCTTCCATATCATACCACCAAGACTTATTTAGCCTCATTTTTTATATAAATTTCACCCTTTGAAAGCCTCCCCACTTTGAAAGTACTGATCTTGAGTGGAGTACATGGCCAAATAGAGAGGTGTCCCCTTCCCTTATCTTCCTGCATCTCATGGAGAACAGTGAGGAAAAACCCAGCAAGGTTTCCTCACCTACTGTCATAGCCTGTACCTACACAGCTACAAGAATCATTTACCCGGCACTAACTTTCTAGGTGATGGAAGACAGCGGAATAATCCCATAAAACCAGCTATGAGCTAAGTCCATGTCCAATTGAACTTGCAGAAGTTCAAAGCAATTCAATTACCCATTTGGGAATAAGGCCAGACACCAGCCTTAACACCTCCAACACTTGAGAAAATGGCTCTGGACTCTTTAATGATCCCAAGAAATCATTTTTTCCACTCTTCTACTCACTGTACATGAGTAGAAGTACTCTAGCATCACTGAAGAGATCCTATTCTGCAGAGGTCCTTCTCCAAATTTCCATTAAAATTCACTGCCTTATCTAATAAGCTCTACAAGGCCCAAGACTTCCAAAACCAGTTGCATTTTTTTGATATAAGACCTATATTTGATATAATCTGCATAATATGGAAGTGGGCTAGAGCCAAAGTGTTCAGAACAGGATCTTAGGTCTGGTAATTGGTTTAAGAATGTCTCTGATAAAAGTCACATCAGCTGTGGCAAAGAGGATGGGCAGAGATGCCAACTGCTACCCTCCCGTGCCACAGGGCACACACTGCTGGTCCCCAGGGTAGGACCCTTAACAGCATCTCCACAGTTTGGAATCTTATCTTTTACAGCCCCATCGTTTTTTGTAACACAACACGAGCCTCCTTGGTGTCCCTGAACGCAATCTTGCCCTTTAAATGGAAGAGCATAAACCACAAGGTTAAGTTGTGGCTTTTCAGCTGAAATAGCTTATCCCAGAGCATATAACAAAAAAAAAAAAAAAAAAAATTACTTTCTACAACCAGTTAACTAAACAAGTGCTTTAACTATCACAGTCTTTCTCACTGCTTGAACTCCTTAGCCTACCCGGTTTTCTCCTGTCTTTATGTGCATATAGTACTATGAGAACTATCATTTGAACAACCGTGGAGATGGATGCCCTCCAGCTGTTAAAAACATCCAGCAGAGAAGGAGCTGGCCCAGTCCCCAGCCCGTGCAGCGGCGTAAGGCTCCTGGTTCGGTATCACTGGGCTGCAGCATTTCCCTTCTACGTGAGGCCTCCGATCCAGACAGCGAGCAAAAATGGCTATCGAGGACGGCATTGCTATTTCCAAGGGCAATATAATTTGCTTATCAACCGGCCTGATATTCAACAACCTAATTCACGTGAACTACGGCTCCGGATGCTCTCTATCAGAACCAGCGACTACAAAGAAACTCCACTTCCAGCTGCCCCGTCTGTTAATTTTTAAACCATGCTTTATATTATGCAAGCTCGTTTCTCTCTCTCCATTCGTTTTTATGACATCTGAGGACCCAAGTTAAGTTTCATTCAATCCTCCTTTTCTACATCTCACCCCACTGTGACCCACCCCAAAGGATGCAGCTGGTTCCTGCAAAGCAGCTCGAGAGGGACTTTCATTCTGAGCTATAGGTGATCCACAAAGAGAGCAGTCGACGTATATCACAAAGCGAACAGGGCACACCACGCGCACACGTTCAGAGGCAAAGGCTGTGACCCAGCAAGTGCAGGTCTAAGGCACTGCTGAAATAAAACCGGGACGTTTAGGGCATACCACTACCCAGTCTTCTGAAATTCAAGCTTTGGCCTTTTCTGTTCTTACTGAGCAAGTGCATCTCCTTTTATTCACAGCCAATTTCAATATTGCAGAAACGCCCAAAGCTTTGCACCATATTAAGCAAAGCTGCCTTCAAAACAGTAGTTGATGCTATGAATTCTGGGGCGCAAGAGAGGATTAAGGATCTGACTCATCTGAGCTGACACTTATGCTCATCAGATGCAACTCCAGTATTTTCGGTGGAGTTGTACCAGTTTTCGAGAGAGAGAGGGGGGAAAAAAAAAAAAAAAAAAAAAAATCAGGCCTCAAGTGCTCATCATGTCAACGAACACAGAGCCATCCTTACCCATGCGTTAGCATAATTATCTCCTGCAGTTGCATCTCTTGGTTCTGATTTTCAAAGAGGACTCTACTCCCATTCATCCTGATTCACAAACAAAATGTAATGCTTGTAATGACTGCTCTCATCCCGGGGAAACGAAAGCCTGGCGCTGCGGCAAGGAGTGAAATCAGACTACGAGCTGATCTATCGAGGTTAAACGTCACCGGTTCTGTTTATGAATGCAAAATGCTGCCTTATGAATGCAGAACACCGCCATACGCTTTCGATCAAAATGGTGACAGTTAATAAGAGCAGCCTGAAACTTCTGAAAATAAATCCAACGTAATCAAATACTCACCGCTACACAAATTACAGAAGGCAAGCTGAGAGCAGAATATCAACACATCATTTCTTCAGGAGGCTTCAAGTTTCTCAGCTAGTTAAAGAGCCCCAAACCCAGATTGACTTGTTCTACATAAGCTCGTCTTCCACTCAGTCTCTGAAATTCTTCACTGCTGATAAAATGTCTTTACTCCCAGTGTGCTAGTGCCCGGTAAGCAAACCCTGGGAGTTTTGCCACTGATTCCACTCGGGTGAGTAACTTACTCTGCTTTATAGTATCTGCTTTACATCTCTGGGAAAGAGAGACAGAACTTGAGATTGATCTTACAAGGCAAAAATATAATATAAATGCCAATGATTGTCATAATCCAAGTCTTACAAAAGGGACTGACCTCTGACTAAGCACAGGGCTGGGAGCCAGAGACTTCTGAATTCTACTCAAGGCACAGGCTGATTCACGCTGACACCTAATCTATCTGTCTAACCCTAACCTTCCCTACTCCTAAATTCTGGGTTTCCTACTATTGTTGCAATTCTGCAGCAGCAACGCAGGAATTCAAACCCTGAGGCTGGATTCAAGGGCAGAACAAGGGACCAGAAGGACTAACAAACAGAGAGAAAACCTGTAGTAGCAGCTGAGGGCTGAACCAGGGCCCAAAGCCCAAACCTGTGCCAAGAGCAAAGGAGGAGCTCCTGGATTCAGAAACTGGAGACCAAACTTTGGATATAAAGGTTGAGGTGGAGCTTCCTCTTGCCAGTCGGTCAACAGTGGGTCTGATCATGACAGAAGACCGTGAAGCCTTTGCCAAGACCATCTTTTCACAAGTCAGGTTGGAACTGGATGATGATCTTTAAGGTCCCTTCCAACCCAAACCACTTTATGATTCTGTGAGCTAGCTGGAGTACCGAGATAACGTGAAACACATCTTTCTACAGAATATCCCTGTGAGGCAGGAAAGTAAAAGTACCCTAATTTTTGAGACCCAGAGCTCACAGAAGGGAACTGGCCTTCAGACAAGTCAAAATGGGTTGTTCAAAGTCGCTCAGGTATTCTGCAGAAGGCAGACCAAGTGCCTGGCCAAACTCTAAGCGTTTTCTCACCACACATAGAGCCATCCTACAGGGTCCATCTATAGCATCAGATACGACAAGGTGTGGGACAAGTTTCAAGAAATGCCATCACCAGGATTTCCACCACCTCCCTCTTCCACGCAAAAAGAAAAAGAGACGTTCTGAATATTTCAGGCACTTTCGTTCTCCCTCAGGATCCATCACCGTCAGTAACCATCAACACACCTCCTTAAAAGAGGAATTTGTTAGTTCAGAAAACTAAAATCCAAACCCAGCTAATCACTGAAACTTACCTACTGCTAAATTTTGTGCTTAACTACAAAGCAATTATTTTTATTTGCACTAGAAGACAGTTTGCAAGTGTAGTTTTACTGGCACACAGTCTTAGTGAAGACTGCGATACCTGGAGGACAACTCAGGAACTCAGCAGCTCCTTGAAGAATATAAATGATAATGGCAAAACCATGGGCTTTTGGCCACAGTTGCTTCCATATTAGATTTTTATTTTATTTAAAAGCATTTCAAAGAGAAACACACTTCCTAATTAATGCTCTTAAAGCAACAAGCATCTCTTTTTGTAGTCCAGACCTGAACTAGTAGGGACATTTCCTCTTGCATAACATAGAGAAGACCCAGTCTATATTCTCAGGGCAACTCCACATCTTTCTGTGTCCTGCTTGGAGCAGGAGAACACCTACAGATGCAAGTCTTGAAGCTACAGATGCACGAGAGAGGACCTACAACCTGCTCTTCTGCCCTTCTGCACAGCTCCAGGACTTGATGGAAATCTCTACTGACCAGTTCAGTTCACTAAGTCAGCAGGAAAACCAATCAACCAACTCACCCATAACCCATAGCTAGTTCCTGCCTGGGTTAGCGACCTGAATTAGCTTTCAGAAGGCTCTGATGATTGCTGTTGCCAACCCAACAGATGGGGACAAGCCAATCTGGCCAAAAGCAAAAGCAGGTATAACAGGCATGCGTGCAATAAGATTTCTTTTCAGTCCTGTTCAGAGTGGTTTAGCTGCGTGTGGAATCATGAATTAACTCACCTGGTTTATCTTAAAGTAAAACTCAGGACTGAGACGAGAGGTTATTTCAGTTAAGGAAGCTTAAAATGCCAACTGAACATTCCTACAGCCACCAACTATTTACATGATACCTTGTCATTGAAGACAAAAAGAGCAAACTAGCTGAGTCCTCTTTCACCCAAGTTTAATTAACGTGTTTCATGTCACATCTCAAGGAAGCCGGACAATTAACACAGCCCAGCCGCGCGGTGACTCTCTAAGCCACCGTAACTCCAGTGTCTGTTCCTCAGTGTGTGCTGACTCTGGTATCACTCACATACTTGTTCCTTCCTTTCTCTTGTTTTTCCTAAATGATGACAAGGCTTCAATCTAGTCTTTTTTCATCTGCATTACTCACAGATTTTCTTTCCACTCAGCAGGCTCTTACTCACTCCCAAGACAGCTCTGTCATTGCTGGCAGCTGGATTCATAAGCACCGGCCTGATAATTCAGGTAAACTTTAAGTGACGATGTTGAAACTGTCTAATTCTATCAGATCGTATTTTGAGATACAGTTTGAAACATGCAACACAAACAGTCATGATCATATCTCACTATCAACACATATTAATTAATCAATACTGCTGTGAGCCTGTGGAATACAAGTAATTATTCCAATTATATTTATGGAGAACCCAGTAGAGATATATTTGCATTGGCTACGGAAGGACTCAGGTTCAGATAAATGACTAATTCTTGCGAGACCAAAATCAAGAGTCTTGATTCTTAATGGTTCACACCATGCCTCAAATTCCTCTCCAGTATTGACTCTTGTCCAACTGGATAAAAATTCTGTAGGTGAAACAGTAACTGGAACCAGTTTCCTGCTCTGCTCTTCTGCCAGAGGATGCTGCCCCGTGGTGGGAGTAACCAAACTACTCTCTAACCATGCTTGTTTTAAGATTGTTCCATTTTAATGTTTCTTGTTCAATATTTAAGTTAAAACTTTTTTTCTTCTTAAAGACTCTGTTCTCTTCTTTCCCCTTCTGAAACCACGATGCCCACTTATCCTTTTAAAAAGATATCTATGGTTTAATCTGGAAACTTTATACCTAAATGGGTCATCTTGGCCCATTTCCTCTAATTTAATACTCTGTAATCCCCTCCAAATAGATTCACCCCAGCTTTCAGTCAGTCAAAAATTATTCACCTATACTTATATTGCATTCTCGATGACCGTATTAACTGCACATATACCGGAATAAATCGAAAAAGCTGCTACTACTCCTCTGCTGGAAGATGGCAACTGATTAACAGGGCAAATCAATGTGCCACAACGATTCCAGAAAGCAACAGAACAAAGCAACACCCAAACGAAACTGCACAGGGCCAGAACATCACCGAAATCTAACGGAAGCACAGGAAATTAAAACTATAACATCCACAGTTTGGAAATTTATGGTAAAAGTCTGATTTAAAGTTAAAGCTGGCAGACTGTCCTTGTGCCCACACAAAGCACAAGGAGCTCTGAGGTCACTCTGCAAACTTGGAATTAGGGGTATAATAAAGACGCACAGGGCAGCGTGGCCTTACCTCCAGGCTCCTTTCCTGCTGTGAACTAGATCTTTACAATTTCAAGTGGTGATTTTAATACTGAAATCCAACATATTTCCAGCTAAAAGAAAGAAGAGGAGGTGGCTCAGGGAACTGGCTACAAAGTAGAAAACAACTAGTTCTGAATAGAAGACTAAGCCACCAGCAATAGAAGGTAACTAATTCATGGTTGTATCAAGAAGTCTTTTTGAAATACATTGGTAGTTTAGTTGCCAACACAAAACCCCTGGTTGTGGTTATTTCTTTCTGTGACTCCCTCTGTGACTGCACTGCCACTTGCACTAGCAATGGCCATGTGCCAGATGAATCATCTCCATCCTTGAAATAATCTATCCCGGAAAATCACACTGTGTTCACAGTAGCCCCGTTTCTTGCTACCTGTTCTGCAGACAGGATTTCTCTTTCCAACCCAGTCTGACAGGAGGTACAACCAGAAGTCAAGAGGCCAAAGTATCTCAAGAATCTGATTGCCTGTGGACAAGGGTTTGGTCGTGCCTGTAGAAGAGGTGTGGGGAACGGTGCTACAGGACCGGCCAGGGAGGGAGACGGATGACAGCACAGCACAGGTCAAGCCTCTCCTTTCAGCCTGACAAGCTTCAAACTTTGAATTCATTTGCTTATTTTTTTGAAGAAATAGGATGGATCCCAACTACATTGAAGATAGAAAACAGAAGTCATTTAAAAGAACCAAATCATAGGCTCAAACTCAAGGATGAGATTTAGACAATTTCAGTTCATACTGGGATTCAAGACACAGCAGCAATTGCTTGAAACAACACACTCAATTCCAATGTTAGTTTAGATGCCCTGGGTTTTCTGCCTTTGCTGTAGAGTATTAGGTTAATGGTCTACTCATCCCCTTCCACCAAGTCTGAAGTGGTGCTAAACTCTCCTGCACAGCTCTGGTTTCCCTCTAGTATGTTCAGTAGATGGATGGAGATCTCTCTTTTAACAATACCCTTTCTCTGATCAAGGCTGAGTTTCTAAGAACTGCGTGATTTTCATTCTCTTTCAGTGACAGAAAAGCAGCAGAAATAACTTACCAGCCAGAACAACTGAGAAATTAAATGCTACTGTTCCCCAATTTGAATATCTAGCAAATACCAAACCCATGGAACTCTCCAATTTAGCCAACTGCTGAATCATTGTAACCGTTTCTCTGCTGCTTTTAGAAAAATTAACAGAAATAAACCACCAAACATTACATTTTTGTGGGTTTCTTTTAGCTTGTACTTACACTACTGGAAAAGTTCTGAGCATACTTTACATGGGGATGGGACGTTATAAAGCCTCTTGAGGGTCTTCAGTGTTATTCACCATTCTGTAAGACACAATTAAAAGACACAAAAACATTAGGGATTCCCGTGAAAGGAAAATACATCCTGATTTCTTGTTATCTGGTGCACAATTATAGAACCGGCTTACAGAGGGCAACCTTAGGGTAGTTTCACCAAGCAGTAGTGCAAAATCACTTCTTGTTAAAAGAACCGAAGATAGGCAAAACCAACCAAAATCAACGAAAGCATTCTTCAGGATGCTTCTCAATCACCCAATCCATCCCTCTGCTAAAAGGCAGTGGAATGTATACCAATCACTAAATATAACCATGGTTAAGAAAAATGCTCCCTGGAACCACTCAATTTTCTTATATCATCTTTCAAATTTTATTTTTTAAATGGATCGTTAAAGCCTCACCCTCTTTCTTCCCTTTACGTTCGGCGCGGGCTTTGACGTGGTTTGCAACAGACCCATGGTCTTAAAGTCTGGTAAATAATCTTTTACATCCAAACAGCCTATGAATTATAAACGACTCGAGTTACAAATGGGTACTATACAGATCTAAACAAGGCCCATCAGCTGAGTATTCGGAGCTTGTGCACGCCCATAGGTTAAAAATTGAGTGTGTCCAACCACACTGCTCTGGATAACCTGCAACTAACCCAGCCCATAGACACAATCCCAGACATACGCTTCAATGCACAGCGTCTGATTCCTAAGGAAAAGTTTGATGTCTGGTAGTGTAATCAGTCCAGAGACAAAAATTTAAATTACAATTGATTTCTTTTGCCCACAAGTAAATTAATCTATGCAATCATTTAGCCTTATGACAGTTACCTACCCTTTTAACTCACAAAAGCTATTAAAAGGATTATTTGGCTAACATCCGCAAAGAGCTTAGAAGACAGGTACTATGTTCTGAAAAGGAATGACCTAACAGAATTTTCTTTAGCTATCACTGCTGATATCCTTCTCCACAAGCTAACATGGACTGAAAGTGCTTAAAAAGTCCAACTATTAACCAAGGGGAAAGAGAAAAGCAGGATATCATTTCCAGGCAGATGCGAAAAGAACGAGAGAGAATATTTAGACTTTAGGCTACGGGCGTTTGTGAGCTGGAATAACAAACAAGTGAGTAGAGCAAGAAAGGGATTTGCAGGGGATAGAATCATAGAATTATAGGATTGTCCAGGCTGGAAGGGACCTTTCAGATCACCGAGTTCAACCATCAATCCAACAGAGACCAAAACCATCACTAAATCATATCTCCAAGCAATGATGATTTACTTTTCTCCATAAAGAGATATCCGTAATATCAGCAACCGAGCCTTGTGGACAGACACATCTTGGCTCGTCTCGGTGGTTAAGAGTGGTCCAGATGCTACAGCTTGACTCTTCCTCTATGACATCTGATGTAGGCTTTGGGGAAGAACTGCAGCTATTCCGGATGGAGCCCAGTGGGCACACACAGACCGTACCATCCTCCATGGTGGCTTTTTTCATGATTTTTTTTTTCCTTCATGAAAAAGCTGAGGAAGTTTCAGGGCAAAAGGCTGGGTTGAATGAGCTTTTCTAGAGGTGGCTTCTGGCCACCAGCTTTCCCAGGCTCTAAGCCTGCCCCATGATTGCTCCCACCCAGCTGTGGCAAAGGAAAGCACTGGGTGTTTTCGGGGAGGGAGGCGCCGAGAGCTGGCCGCTGCCATGGCCAAAACAGTTCATCTGGCCCATGTCTCCATCTCGAGTCACCTTCTTCCTCTCCAGGAAAGGAGGCTGCCAGGAGCAAGGTCACAGACAAGACGAGTGGTCCCAGCAGACCACAGGTCATGCACTGTGGCCCAGGAGAGGAATTGTGACACCAAAGTACTGATGGATGGCAAAGAAAAACACACAAGTCCCTCACCATCAGCCACCCCAAACCTTTTAAAGATAGTTCTACACCAAGACACTTCTCTGTTAAATCTCTTAACTGCATTTAAAACATTTTCCCTGAAGCAGTCACAAAAAAAATGAGATCATGCTGTTGACTTATTGCCAAATTTTGAGTTTAATACAGAGAGCTGTTTTGTTTTTCAAATAGGAACAACTTAAGACTTAAATATATACAAACTTTCTGAAGGTCAGAGAGGCTAATGATAGAGAACTGGATTCCTCAGAGAAAGATTTGCTTCCAGGGCATGGAGTGGGGAAGAAGCAAAGAACAAAACCCACAAAGGAAAGAAAAGATCATCTTCCATCATCATGCGACGCAGAATTAAAACTGGAACACAAGGAGATGAGATATAAAGAGCCAAAGAGAAGGTTGCAGTAACTCAGGTGTGAGATGACAAAGGCAAGACAATAATATTAGTGATACTAATGGAAGAGGAAAAAAAAAAATGGTTGAGACCTCAGATGTTATAAATGAAGAGCCATTAGGATCCAGCCCAAATTTGGGATGCGAACAGAGCAGGGAGAAGGAGCTTCTCCAAGGGACTCCAGATCTGTGAGCACGGATAGAGGATGGCAGCGTTTCAGCAGAAATAAACAGGAAAGAGCTCATGAGAAAGTAAAAGGAATCCTCAATTTTTGGTATGTTAAAGGTTGAGGCAGCACGGTTACAGTCTGAATGCAACGGCAAACTGTCCCAGACAGGGGCCAAGCGGTGATCGGGGTAGGGGGGGAACCCTCAGGTCTGCCGTGGTTGCTGGACCTGTGAACACAAGTGCAGTTCCACAGAAAGGAGAGGAAACCGGTGCTTCCCCCGTCCGACGCCAGCCCAGAACGGCCGCAGCTGAAGAGGGTTACAAATAGTCTTTGACTCAACGTTGGTCTAAAGTTCGATGGCACAGAAATACCTTCCCTGCTCCCCCCAACACGTAAAGGTTGCTCGAATGTTTTTGCAATTTAAGGGCACATCCGATGGGAAACAAGCAACCCCTCGCCTATAATTTTAGCCAAAAAAGTTCAGCCCCAAACAGCGTAACTTCCGCCACCAACAAATCACAATTCTGAAATCATGACTCGATCTCCCTCTTTCCCTCCGTCTCCTTTTAGCATAAACCGAGGCACCAAACCGGGTTTGATCACGGCAGCAAAAGCAGGTGTCACCACAATCTATAGTCGATCTGCAAGTAAGAGCTCACAAACCTTTGCCTTTTTCGCATTATTCATTAAATAAATTATCTGCTAACACAGGGAAAACACTCCCAGCTCCTGCTCCTATTTCTGGTACAGACAATAAAAAAAAAATTCAATATTAATATGGAAATCATGGCCACAGTTGTAGAATCAGATGTAATGAACAATCTTGTTCCCAGCTTAAGTTGCTATAAAGGCAGCTTAAATTTACAATGGATGAGTCTTCATGGCAATCTGTTTTTTAGATATTAAAAATCTCATTTTCTCAGTGCCAAGGACAAGTGGAAGTGTGAAGCACTGGAGTATCAACTCTGCATTTGTCTCACTTGACATGAAATCATTTTCATTTTAGTTCTGATTTTTAATACATTCTTGGGATCCACTTCAGTTTTCTTCATTTCTCACTGTATGCAATTAAATGTTTTGAAGTATAGTTCACCCTGATCCACAACACCCTGCAGAAGCAAGGAGGAAGTCACTTGGTAAAGATGAGGCTGATATCACTTACTTGGAAGAGAAATTCATTTTCCCTTTTAATTTCTGAGTGAGTCACATAGTAAAAAATAATGCCACCACTTTGTATTTCACTAATACCTTCCTTGGTCGGCTCTTAAAAAGGGCTTTACAAATAACAAATTAAAAGCTTGTGTCCTTGGGGAAGAGAAAGATCACCATTTTGTCAAAGTAAAACATGAACAGAGGGACTAAATTCTTGGCTTAAAGCCACACGGGATAATATCAGTGGCTGAACACGGGATCTGCCCGAGGAGGCCCCACTATTAGAACAGGGTTATTGCTGAAACAGCTTCTGAAATGCAGAAGAACCAAGTTTCAGCTTGCTGATAACCCCGGTGCCTTGGATGGCGAAGAAAACACGCAAATTCAGCCCCAAGAATGAAGTTTTACCACTGCTGAATTGGCAAGAAAGACAGATTCCCAACCCCATGTGTTGGGAATCCTCTCCTAGAAGGAACAGGAAATTTCAAAATGCTGTACTGAAATGATGTAGAGCTTAAGGTCTGTAGGAATCGTCAGGTCTTCTGGCTGGGCTCTGTGCGTGTGTGTGTGCGCACACATGTGTATACACGTGTCTGTGAACATGGGCTTTCACATTTCATCTGCCTCAACTTCTCTAAGCTGAGCGTAAAGTAAAACAAACCTGTTACTGGTTTAACTTATTTCCAGAAGACGTCTTGCCTCAAAACCATCAATGGCCCAAGGATCCATCCGTTCCAGCTCATTCCAGTGGTTTATCGCCCTCTCCATTACAAATTTGTACTTGATTTCTACTTGTAATGTGTTTGACTGCAGGTTCCAGCCAGCAGCTCCTGTAAAGCCTTTCTTTCCCAGCTTAGAACCTTTTATTTTTGGGAGGTATCCAGACAGGCTGTTTTAACTCTGTGCTTTTAAAACTCCAGGTACCGCGTTTGTATCAAAACTTAACAATAAATTCATCTGGGTGCAGGCACAAAAGTAGGACTAGTGTCCAAAATACTAAAGCTAATCTAGGACTCTCTAGCCCATTTTCCCAAAATAGGCCTATTAGGAAAAAAAAAAAGAATAACAAAACCAACGGCTCTGCCATATGACTTGAGGATGTGTTACATTTGTGCCCTGGAAAGGAAGGTTAAGAACCTTCTCTAAGAACTGCCACCTCCTGAGCACACACCGTGGCTTGGTGACGTGCAGCAACCAGGTTCATGCTGTCATCCTACTGCAATCCCAAGAGAAGAGTCAGTTCTTCAGTCCCCGGGCTCCAAGTTACTTAAGTACCACTATTTTAAGTTAGTAAATTGATCTGTACCTTGACTGTGATCTTGGGCAGACCCTCAAGAAGATGGGCAACATGCTCTCATCAAGAAACATTGCTAAAGCAAAGCAGCTTCTGGGCTACCTTAAACCGATGCTTGCAAGGAACACCTTGGCCCAGTTGCAAGGTAACAAGGGGTGAACTGTCATGGCAGAGACCTTATCTCAAGGGACAGCTTGTGACCTTCTAATCGCAGGTTCAAAGAAGGGTTGAGGTTGGAAGGGACCTCTGGAGATCATTTTATCCAATCTCTTGCCACCAAGAGCTGGTTGCCCTCGACCATGTCCACATGGCTCTTGAGTATCTCCAAGGCTGGAGACTCGCACCACCTCTCTGGGCAACCTGTGCCAGCAAATCAAATGAGACCAGAGGGAGCAAGGACGGATGCTATTCACAAACAAAAATTCTTGAAGAATCTGCTCAGAAGTTACTTCCAACCAAAGCTGTTTGGACTCTTATTGTGATTGTGTTGGTTTACCAAACCCTTTACACTACAACCCAGGAGAAAGCTGTATTTGGGGATTATGGTGAGGGAATAGTGTAGCTTCTTGCCAAGCTTGCAGCAAACATTTTTTGATGGGATCCTCTTCCTCAGAACTCTTTTAATTGAAAGGAAACAACCAAAACAAGCCTTTTCCCCTTCAGAAAAAACACGCCTCAATCGTATGATAAAGCCACAGTTGGTACACTTCAAAAAGAAAGCAAATAAATCATTGTTTCCACAACATGCCCTGCAGTAGGTCTCCACAGAACAATCAGTGAAGGATTGCAGTCAACATCATTTCTCTCTCCTTTCCTTCTCCAACCTCACACAAACACAACCTCCTCATCCAAATTTAGTGGCACTGCCCAGAAGGCCAGGCTCCATTCTCAGGCAGACGAGCAACTGATCCGCTCGACAGAAGAACTGAGGTCACAAAATCACAAAGTTTCCTGAACTCACCCAAGGCTCCCAGAATGGCAGAAAAGTTCATCTGCATTTCACTAGTAAGAACCCTGAGTTACTCCAGAATCATAGAATGGTTTGGATGGGAAGGGACCTTCAAGACCATCCAGTGCCACCCCGCTGCCCTGAGCAGGGACACCTCCCACCACACCAGGTTGCTCCAAGCCCCCTCCAACCTGGCCTTGAACCCCTCCAGGGATGGGGCAGCCACAGCTTCTCTGGCCAACCTGGGCCAGGCTCTCACCACCCTCCCACCAAACAAGTTCTTCCCCACATCTCAGTTCCATCTCCCCTCTTTCAGTGTCAAACTCTTCCCCCTCCTCCTATGGCTCCCCTCCCTCATGAAGAGTCCTTCCCCATCTCTCCTGGAGCCCCTTTAGAGACTGGAAGGCTGCTATAAGACTTCCCAAGATCTTGGGTCAAACATTCCTTAAAATCCATCTGTCACAATGAAGCTGAGCCTTTATGGAGGAAAAAAACCCCAAAGTTTTCATCCTGCTGCCCCAGAGACGGCTGCATTTTGGCACCAGAGTGGATACACGTGTAAAACAATTGGGATCTCTCAAATATGAAGTTTCCCAACAGAGTCATTCAGAAGACAGATCGATGAACACAGCGTCAGTAGATCTGAATTTTCTAAGAGTAATTCAAGATCAGCAGAAAGAACTGAAGCTTTCTGTTACGATGGCAAAGATGGGAACTGCCTTAGGCTGTTAAGACCAGAACTGCTTTGAAGCATCGCAGCAGGCACAAGGCAGCTTCTCTTTTAAATTTATGGATAAAGGAGAAATCCTGCCCAGCCTGGAGTCGCTACCAGCCCTGCTTCCTCCTCCAGACCAGAACAAAAGGGAACATATTGCAACTACGCCGAGAGAGGAGGGCTGCTGCCTACTTCTTTAAATGTAACGTTAATGCCTCGTAATCAGCTTTAATTTTTAAACAGACCCAGCCCTCCTGTCCATTTCCCCTAATTCGGGACACGTGGAAGGTAAATGGCCTACGCTTAAACCGGGACAGCATCGGCTGTGACAGCTGGAGAGCCTGTAAGTCTCAACTGCCTGATAACAGGAATGGATGTCAAAACTCACCAGGGGAGGGGAAACGGGGAGGGCAGGGGAGGTGCTGGAGATGCCGTAAGGTCACGGAGAAGCCGGGAGATAAGGCCAGATGGGGCACGGCTCGTTTACTGGATGGAAACTCACTGAACCCACCAGGACTCAGAGAAACGCCAGAAATGATCAAACGGCAAAGGACTTGGCGGTGACTCCCCACCCCGAATGAAGCTGGCTTCACCTTCTGGGTATCACTAACACCATCACAAACACCCTGAGGAGCAAAGAGAAGCGTCTTCCAAGGGACAGCAAGAGATCGAGCCAGGAACCGAGCACCTCCTGGTGCCTCCCCCAGGATGCTGCCTTCTCTCTTTGTGAGCAAAAAGGCACATTTCAGAGCTAAAATGCAGTCTTTGGACTTTCCGTGAGACATGGATGAGGAACGGGGGCACAAAAGCACCTGGGAGGCTCACCTTGAACTCCTCCGATACCGCTGCCTTTGCAAAGAGGAAGCATATCACAAGGACTCATCATATAAAATCATTTTCCCCCAAGGAAGGAAGATAACAGAGGCCTTGAGCTTCCCTACCCCAAAAGCCAAACTGCACCCACCCAGAAATAACCTTTCTGCGTCTCTGTCAAAGGACTTGCCAACGTAAAAAAAACCACCCAGGAAAACCATCCTGGGTTATGCAAAGGTGCCTCCGTGCAACACAACCGCACGTTGGCGTAGGTAGAGCCTGTTGGACCCAAGGGAAAAATCTGGCCATCAACCCAGTAGGAAAAGGACTTGTCACAGCCACTATTTTTAGCCCTGGTTGGTGGGCAGACAAATCCTAATCGTCAGCGGCGGCCGCCTCGTCACCGGTCCCAAGATGTCAAAGCAAAGCCGCCCAGCGTCCGGGGCAGCCCAGCGTCAGAAGGACAGCCTGAGCCGACCAAGATTAGTGCCCGAGAGTAACGCAGGATGGCAGCAAAAGGCATGAGATCCATCACCATGGGTTTAGAGCGAGAAGACTGAGGGGAGGGGATCTCATCAACGCCTATAAATACCTCAAGGGTGGGTGTCAGGAGGATGGGGCTAGTCTTTTTTCAGTGGTGCCCAGTAACAGGACAAGAGGGAATGGGCACAAACTGGAACATAAGAAGTTCCATCTCACCATGAGGAGGCACTTCTTTGCTGTGAGGGTGGCAGAGCCCTAGAAGAGGCTGCCCAGAGAGGTGGTGGAGTCTCCTTCTCTGGAGACATTCAAACCCCACCTGCACAGGTTCCTGTGGGACCTGCTCTGGGTGGACCTGCTCTGGCAGGGGGTTGGAGGAGATGATCTCCAGAGCTCCCTGCCAACCCCATATCATTCTGAGATTCTGCAATTTTCAACTGTAATTCCAATTAGTGATACCAGTATATCCCATTAATAGCAGCAGGGAGGTAGCCTGAAGGCTTGCCTCTAGTAGGCTCTTTATTGGAAAGAAGGATTAGACTTGCACCAAAGAATCTCCTTACCTTCTCCTCCTTTTGCACTCGTCGTAGGGAACTGCCAGGTAGTAGCGAATGTCGAACAGGTCTATCAGTGGTCTAGGGTAGGACAGAAAGAAAGAACGCATCTATTTAATTTTTCTGATGAAATGTTAAATCACCCCAGTAAGTCATAATGATCTTACTCCCTCACTTGTACTTGTGTCTCTTGTGTACAACAAAAATGTGTTTTCATTAAGACACAAGCTATTAGTAGCTATAAAATACAGAGAATGCTGTTATCCGAAGGTCAGAAATGGTACAGCAGGTACTTTTCCCACCCAAATACCAGCTACTATTTACTGTGGAGGATCAGACACTGGGCTGGGAAGACCTGGGGTGTGAACTGACTTTTTCTAGATCCTTTCAAATTCTGCTCTCAGCAGACCAGAGCTGCAATTCATCAACGTGATGTGAACTGACTTATCCAACTGTCTGGCCCGTTCTGCTGCATCAAGCTGTCAAAAAGTGCACAGATTCGGTACAAGGCAACTCATCAGCTCGGGTTCCTTTCCAGAAACATAAGCAGTTAGCTCTACTCTGTCACACTCTTATTAGGCTGAAGAAAATAAAGCCAGAAGAATCCTTACAGCAAACCTAGTTTGAAGCTGGTGGGACTGACAGACTCTGAAAAGCCTGCTCAGGGTTGCAGAAATGCTTAATATAGTATGAACCCTGCAAGCTCCAGGTCCGTGGAGGAAATAACTCCCTCTGGGGTAAGGAGAGGCTCCAGTTAACGAGACGGAGCCCCAGAGGTATTTGTAACCTTCAGGAAAGACCCTGAGAGTTGGCTCCCCGGGGCCAGGCCAAGAACAGCCGGCAGTTTGCCAGCGCAGCCTCCAGTTGGCCATTCTCAGTGTGGCTACTCCAGGACTACCATTTCACATTTTCCATTCAGTTTGGGAAGCCAGGATGGTGCTGCCTGTCTTATGGCACAGCTTATAAACAACTCCTTTTTTTGCTAAGTGTCACGCACAGCTTGTTCTCTTGAGAGTTTTGTAAACAAAACTATAGTTTGGAGCCAAGAATCTTTTGCTCGTCATGTTTTTAGCATGCAATTTTCTGAAGTTTATATATTTAGCTATTGGAAAGTTTCTCTCTTTGCTGCCAGGCTCCCCATCTTCCTGCCAAGCATTTTTTCCCCATATAAAAAAAAGTAAAAAGTTTATCTTCGCTCCAATGTACAATTAATTACTAAGCTCAACTTAGTCAATGTTAAAGCAGCATGCGTATCACATGAGATAACTATTCCTAAATTCCAGGCGAGATTCCAAGCAGCGAATGCAGAACAGGTTTTCTTCTTTTTCTCATCTACAACCTTCTCAGGGCAAGGTTTAGGCACCGTGGTGGGAGCCGGAACCTTTACGCCTGGCTCAGTATTTACCAGTTCTGATCTAAAGCTCCCTGTGCCCTAAATGAGAACTTCCTACATTACCTTGAGAAAGTCACCTTGTGCATCTCACTTTTACCAGCATTTACTGGTAAATTTTGCATTTTACATGAGAAATTCCTACGCGTGATACCTCAAAACAAGGCAGGAAGGGTATATTAGTAAAAAGGAGGATTTATGCCTGGCAGTAGTGATCTAGCGTTCTTCCCTGGCAAACCAGTAATAGTTCCCCAAACCTTACTTGTAATTATAAAGCAGGAAGCCTTCAATGACCAATATATGGATATCTTTGGAGGCTGGCTCTTTAGAGCCAGGCGTAACGTTCACCCCATGGGAACGGGCAAACTTCACCGGGTTCTCAATCCAGGCCCGCACTGTGCTCACCATTGCCTCCATATCCAAGGAGTCCAACACTAGTTAGAAGAAAGGGGGTGGGTGGGAAAAAGGTACACAATCAAATACCACGAAGCACACAGGTTTGAGAGTATAATATAGAATGAACTTGTAAAATGGAAATTACATAAATTTACTATTAAATCTTTTAATAATTAAAAAGAAATACTTAGGAAAAAATATACATTACTGCATCCTATAGCGAACACTGCTCTTACCATCCCATTGTTTAAAGCCGTCTTCCCCGACTTCTATTTGATCTTGTGGCTGAAATATAGTGAGCAATAAAACATTGCTGCAAACTCAGCGTGATCAGTTACCTAAGATCCGACCACAACCTGGAAACTACTGCAATACACAACAAAGCAAGTGTTCACTTACAACAATTACAGACCCTAAAACTTAAGTTCCCACCTTTCACCAACCCCAAGAACTTTGAAAAGTTTTCTTGGCTCAGTCAAGCCATTTTGGACAATGAGTTCTAGGTTAATAATTCGATATGGTGTTATTAACCAAAATACTACAGGCCCCTGCTTATAAATCAACATATAAGAACTTAAAATGCAAATACAATGTTAAGTTACTGCTAAAATTTACATATTTAAGAATAGCTATCTTAACTCCTACTGGCTCTAATAAAAACACAGGTCAGTGTAGCACGACTGTAAATGCTTTACTTGCACTAGCATTTGTGAGCTAAACACACTAGTGAGCAGTTCTAGATCTTTACAGAAAATCCCTCCTCTATTTTAAGGCCTCATATCTGACCAAATTTGTGCATGAGGCTTCTGGCAAAGAAGCGCTTTCCAAATGAGCGTCCCGTTTCGTGTAGCACGTGCTCCTGCAGTGGCAGGACAAACTGATGGCACGGCTGCCGATGTTGGAGCACCTCCTGTGTCGGGGACACACACCATAAAACCACTTCAAGTGTGTTGCCGCATCTCTGGGACTTCCACTTATGGCAGAGTGCAGAGATATTGTGCTTTCTTTGAAACAGGAGCAGCCTACAGGGTTTTAATATCATGGTTCTGATGGGGACCGCTTCCCTGCTCCAATACCACATCAGCACAGGTCTCCTGCAGTCAAATTTAAGTCTTTTAATTGGGTTTCTGATACAGAGCTGTTAAAGATCCCCAAATCAAATTTTCTTCTGCATTTAAAGCACTGTAGGGCTGCTTAAATGCCCAAGTGTTATTTACAAACAACATTCTTACTTCAATAAAATAAGAAGGAAAGCCCAACACGGAAAAAAAATGGTTTGTGCAGAGTACAGTAAATAAGCTCCAACTTAGTTCAGTAGTTTGACCTCAAGCTAAAGCTGTTGTTAGAACTAAACGAAGTTTTTGCTGCCACTGTTCTGTGCTTGGCTGTGCCAAGCTCTGCTTCTGGAAAAACTGATATTTATAAAGGTCAGTATCTCCTCATCCGCCCAAATTAACTACAAAAATCATGTATATATATAAAAAAATAAGTAAAACAGAAAATACACTACTCCTAAGCTGTCAAAACTTACCTGAAGATCATAGACAAGTATATAAAATCTACAGGGGGCCCTGCTACAGCTGTCACTACATACCCGAGCAGCAGCTAATATTTTAAGCTAGGCGGGGAGGGGGGGGAAGCTGAGCTTACCTTGAAGAAGTCATCCTGATGGACCACGCAGCAGTTGGGGAGCGCCTTGATGATTCGGTTGGTCAAGGTGGTCTTGCCACCGTTGGTGACACTGTACGGAGAGGCGAGACAGCCGCCTTAGAGCCGCCGGGGCCCGGCTCCCCTCAGAGGGACGGGGGGGGGGGGGGGCACCGGGCCCCCCCGCCCAGCCCATTTGAA
>JAOXJK010016313.1:0-28084 GCA_025774025.1 Xenus cinereus | reverse complement strand
GATATTAGGAAAAAATTCTTCACTGAAAGGGTTGTCAAGCATTGGAACAGGCTGCCCAGGGAAGTGGTTGAGTCACCTTCCCTGAAGGTATTTAAAAGACGTGTAGATGTGATGCTAAGGGATGCGGTTTTGTGTTGGAGTTGGCAATGCCAGGTTAATGGTTGGACTTGATGATCTTAAAGGTCTTTTCCAACCTAAGTGATTCTATGAGTCTACAAAATTCAAGGAGGTGTTTCTAGGCAGTTTCCATTATCCAGCAAGATGACTTAGAATTTGTTCTGTTATTAGTAATACAATAAATGCTGTGTCTGATATACATAATGGAAAAATATAAAGCTGCGGGACATGACAGGCCAACAAAATACAGCTTTTATGATCCTCCACTAGAAATGATCCTTGAATCTGCAGGAAAAATAATCTAAAAAGAGATGAAAGAATCCACAAAAGACATTTAAATAAGTCAGTGAATGCATGTATTTAAGTGAAATACACCGATCTAATAAATGCTAATATAGTCCATGTTGGGCTTCTGCATTAGAAAAGAGTAGCCCTGGATGATTCTCAGCAGACATGCCATTTTATAACAGATGAACAAATATTTTCAACCTCCTATGCTGTTCTCAGAATCAGAGACCAAAATCACACATTTCATCTTTAAACATAGCTTTAGTTTTGTACAGTTGTTCTCCAGTACTATTTTCTCTCTTTTTTTTTTCAGTTGTTTTTAAGCTTTCAGAGAAGATACCGTATTAAATTTACTCCTTCCACCATTACATACTTCCAAGGAAAAGGAGCTCAGCAGGTAAGTCACATCTGCAATTTCAGGGTTTCTGGGATTTGCAAGAAATTGGTAATCGCTTCCAATTTCAGTAACAAAATTTTGTTCAGTTTGCAGCTGAAAATGAGAAAGAATACTGGATCTTAAAACACAGTATCACTTACCATTTATATTCTGTAATACAACTTTGTCTCTACGTTAGACCTGTCATCCTAAACTGTGACCTGCTGGCCGCTATTCTGCAAAAGGGGAGATTTGTAAGGAAGAAAGGCGAGGACAATGTGGATTTTTTTCTCCATTTTAATTGAAACAAAGTAGAACTATTAAATCAAAAGGCCTCTTTTTCTCTTGCCTGGAAAGAAAAAGAATCTCGCAAAGGGGCTTACAGTAGTTTTGAATGTAATCCAGAACAAAAGGTTCCAAATGAAACAGAATAATTATACTTTTATGGATCAGCACTTGGCTTCTGTTGAAGCCTGATCTGTAACTAGAATTGCTCAAGTTCCCCTGAGCAGAAGCCAAAGTTTTGTTTGCTTTGTTCTACAAATTGATTCTTATTAGCTCATTCTTTGGAAACAGCTATGGCAGAAAGCAGCAGTGCTTTGGTGTGCATGCTCCCCAGATTGGAAGCTCTCCACCAGAACTGCTACGGCACATAACTGTCCACTATCTAAAACTGTTTGCATCTGGTTTCCATTCTCTCATCTCCTTTCCTCCAGTCATTACTAACAACTGCTAAATATGCTCCATGCTTTCCAAGGTTTTTTTTGTCTTTTCCATCTTTTTTGCCTACCTTCCCAGCCTGCAAATATCCCATCAGCTCTACAACATAGGTCTCTCATCTCTGTCATTGTCCAAAATGTTACAAAGCATCTCTCAAAACTGCTACTGCATTCAACACTGATGTATGGGTCTGCCAGGCCTTGGAGATAACAGAAATTAAGTAGCTGTCAGAAGAAGGAGGATTGTCCTAGTAACCTCCTACTAGTAACACATTCCCCACAATGAGCAGGAAACGGAGCCAGTGTATTATCAGACTCTGTAAAGGAAGTTAAAAAAAATAAATTAAAAAACCCCACCCAAACCAACCACAACAACAACAAAAAACCCAGACAAATGAGCTGACATGGTGGATCAAAAAACTGTCATGACTGTATCTCTGCTTGAAAAAATTCCCCACTGCTTCACACACTCAACCTTCCCCTTCATGTGGGAGGGCAAGTTGTGCCTCCAGATGCTCTGCACAGCTACTGATGGGGAAAAACGGACATTTATAGATGATCTTACAAATGAACAAAGCCATTATCATCCAGCCTTCTGCATGCCACTTACTGGAGGGGTGTCTGCAACACAAGTCTAGGGAAGAAAATTTTGCTGATAAGTAACAGAGATCCAAGTTTCACAAGCTGTCACTGCGCTATGTTTTTTGGGTTTGACCCCCTGGTGCTTAGAACTGGAGCTGAGGGAGCTGATTTCAAACCCTGATGATCCTCCTATATATTTAAGAGGTTCATTTAGGAGTTTGGCTCAAACAGGGACATGGTTACTGGTCAAGAACATACTTAGAATTTTTCAGTGCCTTTGAGAGGCTCAGATATTTGCCAAACACACATACAGCAAGCACAGACAAAGATCCCTTCCGGCCACAGTATCAGGGAAGATAATACCTACATTACTGTATTTTTTTGCCTCTTAAAGCTTATCACACATACATTTCTTTCCAATTTCTGAAAACTATTTGCAAGCTTCCAAGTCCTCATTCTCACCATTTAAAACTGTGTGCATCGTTCTAGGGCTTTGTAACAGAAACATAAATGGATGCAGAAAAATCTCAATTTTCTAAAAAGAGCACCTCTATCATTCCACAAGGCCAATGTCCTGTCAATGGTGTATGTGTGTGTGCAGAAATTTATTTGATTTCTTTGGTCTTTTGCCTCCTTTGCTGTTTTTTGCAGTCATCTGTCACTTCTTATTTTCCTTAGCTCTCTTTCTGAAGCGACCTGTTCTTAGCGTGCTTTCTTATAGAAACACCATTTATGGAATCATGTGGTCTGCACAGTCAGTATTAGCCTCTCCCTAACTTTTTAACCACTTAATATCAAGCAAAATTAATAAAAAAAGATGCAGTTTAAAACATATACTATGACTTTCAGTTACTGGAGGACATAGACTCAAGTTAGCAATGCACTAACTTGAGCCACAGGATATCAGACCACTCGAGAGCTCTTCTCCCTTAATTGGTTTCAGCTTTTGTCTCTTCATCATTTATCCAGCATCAAAATTATATGTAAACCAGTAAGAACAGATGCACAAATTAGTAACAATTGTTGAGGGATATAAATATACTATAGGACAAGAGAAGTTAATCTATCCCCATCCAAAACTATGCCTCTGTTTTAAAGCTTCTGTAAGAGGGCTTTAAATGGTTTTGCAAAGTGCAGTGCATTACTGAATAAAAAAGTTTAACTGATTTTCCTTTTCAGTCATTATAGTCTAAGGAGGAAGCAAAAAGGTAGGATGATTTTAACAAGAAACCTCTTTAAATGTTATATAAATTCAGTGTTCTTAAAACCACTTTGAATGTTAACTACATGACTAAGTAGTTTGTTAGCTGAAAATTAACCAAGTCTTTACAGGAGGAAAAAAATCTCTACAAGCAAGTCAAGTTTTGGTCAGAGAAGACTCAATTTTCCTTGTCAAGGTAACTCCAGAATACAGAAGACTGGTGGTGGATTAGTTTAATAAACATAATTTGATGCATTTTTTTACTATAAGTTTGATACATTTGCTTTTACTATCAGGCCAATCAGCAGACTTACATTTTGAAAAAATTTATTTATTTTTAGTACTACTGAAGAATAAAGAGAATTCAAATAACCTTGATGAGTTAAAATGCTGCTCTGTAAGCTTCTGCAGGCACCTTCATTATTCTCTCCAAATTACTATTCATAGTATTTCATCATTAAAACATCTAACACTCTTCAATCCATCACCCCGTGAACTTCACAGACCCTTGTGTAAACTCAGAATAGCAGGGTGTGAATTATACATCACAGTCCCTTCCTAATTGCTGATGGCTTGCTGGTGGCTGCAGATCTGCAGTCACCTGGCACGCTACACTTTTGGGATGTTATCTTTATTACAACACACGTGTTTAAGTAATGCATCCAGCGGGGTGCCTTGCAGCTAGTTATTTATCTGTTTTGTTCTTCAGAGGGTACAAGGCTCTCTCACGCTCCTGAAGACACCAGGAGTTCCCAGTAGGGACCAAGAACACAATATATTCCCAGTTCAAAAAGAAAGATTTGCAGTCAGTCAGATGAATACTTAAACAAGTGAGTATGTATTTATTCTTCTTAAAGGGTGCTGTGCGCATGCACAAAGAAGTAGATTTGATAAAATATATAAACCTGCTCAATTCTTTGCCTTAAAAGTTTTCAAGACCAAAAGATCGACACAAAGGTATTGAAAAAAAGGAGTGACCCTGGGTTGAAACACCCCCTTTAATATTAACAGCCACACTTATTGCACAGCTTTGATGTCAAATTCAGGTGTAACAATGGTTGCAAACTAAGCAAATTCCTTTAGACATGGATTTTAGTTTAAATGCCTTTCTCCAAAAGATACTGATTTTTCCACTCAAAACCAACAAATTGTCTAGAAAGAGTCAAGCAATTAGTGGTAGTAAGAGCGGAGTAATTCGCCTTCACCCATGGGAGAAACCTACTTCCACACTTCCTAAAAGTTATTGCTAACTTAAAAAAAAAATAAAAGTCATTAATTTTTCTGGAAAATGAAAAAGCCAAGATTCACTCCAGGCAGACACATGTGAAGTTTCCAGGAGCTGGCTCTTGACAGGGAAATAGAAGAGTTCCCGTGTAGGTAAAATTCACTGCTGTCATTTTGGGGAAAGGCGTGGGAAAGCTGATCGTTTCCCTCCTACTCACTTTTCTCAGCCTACAGCCTCAACCAGAAGTTACAGCAATTAAATGCAGGGGGGGCCTGAACCCACATGAAACCCACACAGTTCCCACCCCACACCTGCAAAAATAACCTTCTACTGCTTTGTGGGCATATGCCTCGAATGAAAAAAAAAAAAAAAGGAGGTAGAGAACTTGCTAAGACTTGATGCTGAGAGACAACCAATCGACCCATGACCACATTTTGGGAGGAGACCAAAGCTCATAGACTGGCAGGGAGAGCAGTACCAGGAATCAAGATGTGGATAAAACCTGCACTTTCTTCTTTTTCCTGCTGCTCTTCCTCATCTTCAAACATAAACCATCAATTTTCATTTTGCCTCCCGCCACAAAAGGGGAGAAGACAAGGAAGGAGATGGATTATACAGTAAGTATTAAAAACAGTTACTGCTCCTGCCCTTTCCTGGCAATAAGGCCTTTCATAGAAATTAAAGCTACATAAACTTTGGCTGAAATGAGAGATCTGGGAAATCTTTGAAAAAAGCCATGGAAGAACTGTCAGAAATTTATACATGGCATACTGTAGCTTTATTTATTAAAGATGGTAAAATTAATCTGGTTTCTGCTTAGCTTCAGCAACCTCTCATGGAAAAGCATGAAAAGAGAATCAGGATGAGCTCCTGAACAAAATCAGTCCGTTGGCATAACCACTTCCAAAGGCAACCCCCTGTCTGACCCGGGCTTGGTATCATTATAAACCCATTTAGCATTTCAAAAGGTACTGTTAGCAAGCCAGAAAAAACAGCCTCATGGCTGTACTCACCAAAAAGAATATACCACTCAACAGCACATTGCTATGGCAAGTCCCAGCACTAATATGTCCAGTTACAGCTACATCCTGGGAACCCTCCTACTGGCTGCGATCAGAGCTCAGCTTCGTACTACTATTGATAAGCCCTTTAACATGAAGCAACGCAAGACTAGATGTCCTGAGTGCGAGGACAACAGGAGGAGGGAGGAAAAAAGATGTTTGCTCAGTTGAAATTTTCACAAATGTCACAGCGCACAATTACATAGCACCTTGTAATCTAAGAATTTAACACACTTCCATCAGCAACTAATTAAGCATCACGATGCCTAGAAGGCAAAGAGGTTAAGTTGTCATGGCTGGTCTGAATGTCCTGACACTCGGCACTCACAAGTGCAACTATTTCTTAATTTTTAAGGGGACAATTTTTGGTGTTAGAACATAATAAAATCAGAAAACTTGTGAAAAATGTTTTTGATTTACAAAGCTGAAAGCAAACGGTCTGTTTCATTTCTGCAAATGGTTTAGTTCAAGTTGTCAAGATGTTTAAAAAACTCTGAGATCAGGTTAATGTTGTTGAGTAAATGATTCATGGGAATTACGTGAAGGGGAGAAGAGAGGAAACTGTCACTTTCACCACGCTTGGATGCCAGCCCTAAAATAAGCTTCTTGAAACAGTTCATCAAAGGAATTTCAATGACAAAGCCAACCTTTATCCCTTCACAGAGGACTTCAAACCTCCTTTTATAGCACAGAGATTACTATATTTGGCCAAACTTAGATAACATTAAAGCCATTATCACTGCTGTGAGATATTATAAATAGCAATAGTAATGTAAAACATTTAAAATTCTGCCTGGGAAGCATGATAAACAATATTATCTATGCATATTTTAAGGTTTGTCTATCAGACATAATCTCATTCATGATAACTTGAACCAATTTAGTTACATAATTCACCTTGTTGTTTACCCAAAATTACTTGCATAGTCTTGGGAACTCCTTTCCTGATTGCATTTGACAATAGACTTTATATTTAACACACACATATGTGGGAAAGGTCAAATCACACTCTGAGATTCTGAATTTGTCAAAGTTAATTCTCATTCAATAAATCAGGACGGGAACTGGTTTTGGTCTCTGTTAAAAGTTTCTGTTCATTTGCATCAAAAAAGAGTGTATTAACCCCAAACCTCTGCATCTTAGTTTTGTCATCACCCTAAATTCTTCAGAAGAACATAATCCAGAAACAAATTTTGCTGCCAAAAAATGACAGGAAATTATATTTTCATTGTGGATAAATTAGTCTCTGAACTTTACTTTCCATAACAATAAGCAGGAGATTATGAACTCATTCACAGGAAGTCCTGATAAGGCTCTAAAAAGATTTGCTTTTACCCATTCAGGTCAGAAAGACCACTGTATTTTGCATAAATACATCATCTTTCCCTGTATAGAGAAATAGCCCACCCTCTAAGTGAAGCATAACACAGTAAGAAATATCATGGCAGAACTACCCCTTATAAAGGATCATGGCTGTGTTTTACAGAACTACTGGCACCTGAGGAAGATGTCTTTCCTACATAGGTTTTAAACTGACTTCTTTTTTCTTAAAAAAAGAAGTGTGTAACCTTTTTATAATGAAAAAAAAAAAAAGCATGTAATCTAGTATCTAAAACTAAGCATAAGACAGAAGAACCAGTCATTTAAAGACTCATCATTTTAAAACAGATCCCGCCCCACACACATACAGAGTAACTTCACATAATTTTAGACTAGTATTTTCTGCTGGTAGAGTGGTTTGGGTTTGTTTTTTAATTAAAATTAGAGGTGGTCCCAAAAGCCCAGACCCAATCATCCCTGAAAATTAAAATATTTAATCTTGTCTGGAACAGAATTTAGTAAACCATTTCTCCCACACAAAACGTCAAACCAGGCTAAGTGCACAAGGTTGCGCTCCTAATGCCTCCCCAGTTCAAAGGGCCAAAGTTAAACCTGGCTGGATTGAAACCTCCAGCATTAGTGAAATTGGTGAGCAACCTCACCCTGAAGATCCAGTAAAAATTAAGATCTCGGGCTCCACGCATTATGACGGCAATCAAACTTTTAAATCAATAGCTAATGAAAATTCCCATCCACTATACTTTCATTTATAATCTCCCTTTTTAACTAATCTGGGAGAGAGGGAAGAGGTCTGCTGGACACGGCTGATGGAGGAGGGAAACCTGCACCTCTGTGCAGACACACAGACCTTCCCACTTGTATGAACTGCAGAGGAAATGCTCTTGCTCATAAATCATCAACAGGAAGCCAGATTCAATGGCTGGGCACAGCACCCTTGCACCGACTTCACATACTTCTCAATTGCCTTGACACAATAACCTTTAGCTTATAAAAACTTAGATCTTATGACATTTTTGAATAGTGACAAAAACAAAACAAAATTGCTTGGAGCGTTCTCATCTCAAAAGCCTCCCCTTGAGCATTTCCCACGAAAAGTAAAGAGCATGCTTGGTTTTATTCAGCCAGTTCATTAATCCACATCATTGAGACGCTACCCCCCACCACCAGCGTGTTTCTGTGTGCACATAAATGCTTCAAAATCATCTGCAGTCATTCCCACTAGAGGTGGTTTCAGTGCACCCAGGCAAGAGCAAAGGCTCCATGCTGAACTCCTAGTGTGAAATGAGTCATTTGTTCCAAATCGTGTTTCCTTTTTTCAATATTCATACTTAGTTATTCATTTCCCTAAAGTACATGAAAATGAGTTGTTCCTAAGTTACCTTCTATTTGCTCTCAGCACATATACTATTTTATTTCTATTTCTTATCTCCCTTTTCCAGCCTTTTCCATGATCGCAGTGGGCTCTGATTTAGGACCTCATAGGCACAGACAATGAAGTCCATACTTCGAGGAAGGTAGCATTTAAGTTCTTTTGACATCTTTTGAGACCTCAGCCTCCCTTTGCACTGGAGACAGCACCTGCAAGGGCTTGATCCCTAAATGCTCATGACCATGAGTAACAAAGTTAAAATTACTGTTAGGCTGCAGAAGACAATCTATTATGGAAATGTTCATATTACTCAATAAATACACAAGATGTGAAAATTAAATGTTTGCAAGCTTCCTGTTAGCAACCCATCAGGACAGTCCAAGGAACTGACTGGTGCATATACCCGTTTATGTATACATTTCATTTTTTATGTTACTTCACAGCCATAACCAAAAAACTGTTTTCTCTCTATATACTCTGGGTCATGCGTCATTTTTTGTTTTATCTTTTGAGATCTCCATGTCTCCATGCCAGGCACTATCTTCAGGCTATTTTTTCCAATCACAGTCATTCCATCAGATTCCCCCCTCCCTTTAAAACTGTTAATTTTTAAATTAAGTTTATTATTGTTTATTTAGTGATATAGCTAAAATTTCAAATAAACATCATCCTAAAGAGATAATCACTTTTACCAAGATTTGACTGTACTGAACAACTTTCAAACCTGCAAATAATGACACATGGAAATTGATGTGAAAGACTATAATACCATACTGACTAGTCTCATGTCATGTCTAACGAATTGCATTCAGTTTGAATGTCAAGCTGACCTTTGAGTACTGGAAAAAAGCAATTTCTCTATTAAGAAAATTCACAAATGGCATATATCACAAGAAATTTATGCACCTTCTTGAACAAGCTCAGTGCCATTAAGGAAAAAAATAAATGTAAAGACACAAAACCTAATCTAATCTACTATAGCACATACTCTCCCGAGGACATTCTGGATGGCTTCTTCCCCTCATCTTCATCACCATATGTACATTCTTTCTTTTTCATGACTGAACAATTATTGCCTTTGATATCTGATAATGCTTTTGTCTTCAGTACTGCTAATGGATCTTTATCTGTTTACTGAGTAACAACCAAAAATATGAAGGGCCGAACTGAAGTCTATCCAAGCCAGCACACAGACTTGCTCCAATTTCAGCAAGTTTTATATCAGACTCTACATTCAACAGTGAGCAACCGCCTCCCAATTTTCTGCTTGTACATTACCTTTCCCTGCTACCTTCAATGCTAAGGAAATGTCTTCAAACGCTTCAGAATGTCATATGGATTTCACCACATCATCTCTTGGAGATTATGAAGGGTGCAGTATATTAGAGATGTAAGAAATCCACTTTCATTTGTTGAACACAAAGTATCAAAAAATATAATTCACCAACATACTTAAAGCTACCTAAGAGAGAAGGCTACACAAGCAGCTTACAGGAAAACCCTGTAAGGAAAGATCAAACCCCAAGGGTTTGATTTTGCATGACTTGCCAGGGGTTGGATATCATTTCTTTTGCTCATCCAGGTAGACTAAGGAGCAACACATTGCTGGGTGACTAAGCAGGTTCAAGGTCTGTCACTAATGGACCCTCTGCTTCTAATTCCCAACTGGCAGAGACCACTCCAGGTGATCTTAACCCCAGTTGGGCTCTGCAGTTCACCCCATGGAAAGCATTGCCAATCTTTAACTTGCATCCCATCATGGCTTATCAGAAGGGTGATTGTGAAAAATAACCAAACCCAAATATACCACTTTCTCCAAACCACTGAGACTCACTCTAGGAAAGGAAGAAAAAGAAAGAACTGAAAAAAGAGATCAGTTAAAGTTGTCTCTCAGAGGAAGATGTTGCAGAAATGTGGCGATCCTCCCCCCATGCTATAAACAAACTTTCAAAAGTCACTTGGTGACACGTTAGAGTCTTTACACTTATTGTGAATTATATGTCGCCCTCGTCTTCTTCCCTGGGTGTTAAGTGCCAAGCACTGGGAGAGTTCCTCCTCCCTAGAAACTGGAAGACGGGCTGCTGTTCTTACCTGACATTGTCATGCTTCTGGATGTAGATCTTATGAAACATCATATCTTCCTGTTTGGCATTAATGTCAGCTTTCATCTCCATGGCAACATGTCGAGGAAGTACAGAGAGCAGGAGACGCTCCTGTGGAGTCAGACAGATGAACCAATTAAAACACCTGCTGCCCAGTTAACAAACACACTTTGCTTCTTACTGGGGAGAAATGAGTCATCAGTTTGGTGAGAGATGAGTACAACCAAGGGAAACGGTCTCCATAAACCCAGCAGCTGATCTCCCAACAAGTCATATGCAATTCTGTCCCAACCCCACAATAAGAATTCAATGATTTTAGAAGAAAAATTATGATTTTTTCATCCCAGCTGCACTGGGCTTGTGATTCATAGTTGCCAATTCTTGCAAATGATGGAGCCATGTAACTCAAAAAGTGCTTGTACTCTGTTCTTGGAAGGACTCAGATAAATGATACTGTCTGACCTCCCACACAGCCTCTCCACACCACCATGAAGTCCTCCTTCACATAACACCAGAGGACTGATACCCTTGGGCACCATTTAAAATTCCTTCCTTTCCTATCTAATCATCTAAGCACACTCCCCCAACAGGCACAAACCTGTTCTTAGCAGCTAAAAAGTCAATGGGACTGCCCCAAAAAAACCTGCATTAAAAGTTAGCCCATCTGTACAATGCTGTATTATACTTCTACACTTAAAAACACTATTAGTGCCCAATTGCATTAAGACTTGTAAACCCACCCACTCACCTACAAGAGCATTTTCGATAACCATCTCTGTCATCAACAATTCATAGCTCTCCACTCTCACCTGGTACTTTTATTTATTGATAATAGCTGTAGTGCGACTTTTATAACATTATTTTATAAGCTGTTCTGCATATAGTTTTACATGCTAGGCAAAAATTAGTTCCATGACAAAATGATGACTTTCTGGTAATTTTCCTAAAAACTCACACAAAAGCCTGTGCTTGTTATTATTCTAAATTTGGTGGCAATTTAATGCGGAGGCTATAGAATTTAAATCTGCAGGTAATATGTGCCCCAGGGATGCATTTGTGTATTTCAGGAATCACACCTGAGAAATTCTGCCCAGACCTTCAGTTTATTCCCACTCACACACCCTGCAGTTCAAAAGAAGTTTTTGCTACGGCTGAAGAAGGTGGGGAGCATCTCCTTTGGGATCAGCTCCACTGCAGCCCAACACACTGGAAGTGTTCTGGAATAGGTGAAGAATCCCGAAAGCTTGTGCTGTTCTCATCTTTATTATTTTTCTTTCCCTGCAGTGAGCAGAGGGAAGAAAAGGGCCTTCCTTCCTGATGATATAGACACAATGTGGCATAAACGAAGGTCCCTAACCTTATCTAACAGCTCATTAATTCTCAACAACACAGGGAACAGTAGGGCTCAAACGCAGTCCTGACTCAGAGGGGTCAGCAATCCTGTACTAATTACTCACGTCACCAAATCTCTTGCCCATACGACAGTTATAGACACATTCCTGGTTTCTAATTTCTAGTTTTAACTGAAAGTTCCCCATATATTTCTTCCTCTAAGGAGAGAGAGGAACTTCAGGGGGACCAGAGGATGATGAATTCACTGGAAACGTGCTCAGCGTGCACTGAGACATTTTGTAGTCTATGGCACTGCCCAGTATTTCTTTTTTTTTTTTCCCCCTTCAATGTGTACCTTAAAGAGATTGATTCTTGCCTGTGGTCCCTGAAGAGGTAGTAATAACACAGAAAAAACTGTGTTGGAGGGATTTCTATCTCCTCTGCTCAAAACTGCAGCAGTGCTCACAGGATACTTGTTTTTTAAAGCACTCTCACCTTCACTAGCATACTGCGGGTGCTAACAGTTACATATCCAAATTGTTTTTTAAAAAAGATCATGAATCATGCACGTGCCCTCAGGCTTCTGCCAGCTATTAGCGTACTCCTTGAGCGCAAAAGCACAACACATTTGTATGCTTTCCAGAGTAACTGGTGTATATGCTGTTGTCATTTGCATATTATAATAGGCAACCTCAAATGTGTGAAAGCTGCTTTTCAGATGCGACTTTACACATCCCCTAAATAACTCGGAGCGTTCAGGGGCACCCACAGGTTTGGAACATCCCCTGTAGGCACAAGAGCGTGGAGGGATGGTTATTTTTTACTTGCTTGCAAAACAGGGACACGTTCAGGGGATCAAGTTTCTCCTTCTAATACTCCAAGAGATTTTCACATACATTTCTGTGTAACTTCTGCTTCAGAGCCCCCACCCCCTACTCTTTCTGACGCCATGGACACTTGCCAGATTAAATCACCAATATTTCCAAGACACTTGAGGTCTCCAGGAGATGAACTAAGACTGCTCTAGACTATCACCAATGAGGGAATAAGATAGACTTATCAAGTGAAACAAATGCATGTAGCACAACTTCCCTTCATGCACCAACTAATTAGGAAGTTGAGCCATGTTACAAAGTTAAGCATTATCTTTATTCTGTTTTTTGGGAGCATCACGATCATTGAAAACAACCTCTGAAGCTAACAAGAAGAGGATGTAACATGTGCCTTTGTAAAGCAGAAGCCATATTGAAAGACCTTCAAAACAACAAAATCCTTATGTTTTATTTCAAATGAAGCACAGAAATTAAAGTCTCCACTACAGCACAATTTTCATTTTGCTATAATGACTAGAAAGTATTGCACCCCTCACTGTAAAATCACTTATTACGCACCAGTGAGGTGACTGGGACTGCTGTTTTACAAGTATAACAAGGCAGCAGTCTGACCTGATAAAAAAAAAAGCAACAGCAAATTCATATACAATTCTCACTTCAAAATAAGATGCAAGTATAGTTCCACTGAATTATACATTAAACAAATGCATCCTGAGGAGCACTAGTGTCTAGAATAGGCACAGATGAAAGAATACAATACAGATCTATTCTGTTTACATATGTCCACATAGATATACGTACATGTGGGCACACACATCCCTACGATGACTGTACTACATAGGAATTTGAACTATTTATGTCATACTCTCCCAAGATGACCTCAAAGCCCTACAAATATTTAATGTCTTATGACTATTATCAGGTTCAATAACACCTATTTTTCACCACAAGTTAAGTGACGCAGAGATGAAAAAGAGAAGGAGAGCGACTTTACAGAGATAAAAGACAAGCAATGCTAGAAGTAAAACTGTGCAGTCCTGATAACCCATGTCTTACTCAAATCCTAAGTATTTGTTCACTACAGATTGTGGAGAACACCTGTTTTTTCACCCAAGAGTATTTTATTCTAGGCAAGTAACATTGACTCCTGTTATGGCTCTACCCTAGCTTATCTCAAACAATAAAATCACATGAAGTCTCTTGTCTGCATTGGACATTCCAGATTTTGATTTATTTTCTTGCTAATTTTGGGTGCTGGTAGATACTTAATAAAGGAAGACACACATTTGTTTGCCGGAGATAATCTGCCTGCCTTTAGTAGAGAATGGCACACAGGAGCACCATCAGATCGATCTCCAGAAACAGGCAAGCAACGGTGTTGGGCTGTGCAGCTGTCTTTCCCTCCACCCCTGTTTGGAGACTACTCTCCCAGATGCGGGCTGAGCTGCCCTTATTTGTGTCTGCTGTCACCTCAAGATTACCTCAATGCATTATGCATAGGGATGCATCCAGACTGAACCTGGAGATAAATGTCAGCACAGGCTGTAGCAGTAAATAATGTTATTAGAAGTGCCCAGATGCTGGGACCTATAATCACTGCTGGAAGTACTGGAGGTACTTCTAAGTGACTGGCTTTTACACATGTTTTTCTGATGTTCTGGCTCTCTTCTGTATGGTACTTTCTTGAGGGGGGGGGGGAGGAGGAGAAAAAGCCATAAAGCTAGGGCATTTGTCAGGCTTTTTTCATTTACTACTTCTGACACAGAAGCCTCTAAATCCAGAACAGGACAATCATTTGGGCCATGGTGCTAAGGCAGTCTCTCAGCAGGGAGGACAGAGCTGTAATCAGTAAGTGAAAGGGGGTACTCTCTCGGCTCAGTCCTTTCCTCCATTTCAAGGTGCGGAAGGAGAAGTGGCTGCTTGTTTCATCTTTCTGAGACTACATTCGTTACAAAGGAAAAACTAGCATTGAGTACAAATCTTGTTTTCATACAAATACTATCAAAATAAAGCATGCGTACACGTTATTTCACAGTAAGGGTTAAACAGCAGTATGTCAGCCAGAAGTATCCTATGAAACACTGCCAAGAAACAAATCCATAGATGCAGATGGACTGAGACATGAGGGAAAATTAAACTGTGTTGCCACAGAGAGGCAAAGACACTCCAGTTGATTCATTCCGCTGACCTCTTCCCCAAACCCACAACCAAGCTCTTGAGATATCTCCCAAGGGAAGAATGGAAGCCCTGTTTCATGATTCATTTCAAATCGGACTGGACAGACCACTACAAGAGGTACTGCAGGGCAGAGATGTGTGTTAGCAAGGGAATAGTCAAGCTGCCCCAAAACATCTTTTGTATCTAATTCTGAGGACACGAGTTGTTGCAAGAGAACCCACCAATGAATTAGGGAAGTAGGTATGTTCGGTACCCTTGACAACTAGGCTGTACGCTGGCAGCAACAGGTCTTTTTATAGCAAAAAAACCATTGAAGTTGGCGATGAATCTTATTTTTTGAACAAATACAATTCACTTGAGGCCTATAAGCTATACAGAGGTGTGCAAGCAGGCAGGAACCTTTGGGAAAGGCACAAAGACCTCTTTGGATGCATCAAGGGACAGTATGTTCTACGGATCAATTTTTACTTTTCAGCCTGCCTTACAGCTACCTGTTGGCAGTGGCTTTGCTGACAAACACACCACATTTTGACCTTACAAAGACAGTCAATCTGAAGCCTATGTGTTGCATCTGCATTCAACACGTGCCTTCAATGATGGGTGCAGATTCTCTGCATACTGTGTAATTTTAATCCACAGAGCATAGACCGCAGGATTTGTTGATGTCTGCGGAGAAGTCCATCAGGGTATTGAGGAAGAAATACTCCCCTGAGCTCTCTTTCAAAGTTTAAAAATCCTGCCCTCTACCATCAGCCTGTTCTTGTTTGGATTAGTCAAGAAGCAAGAGTCCTGCAAATCCCATCCTACAAGAACAATTAGCATGCTAATTCTGCTTCAGCAATTTCATTTTTTAATTTCCCACTGTTGCTCTTACCTGCTGCTGGTTTTCTCTTTGAGAATGCAGCCTGGCTTGTATGCATTCCCTGGTCTCCTGGAAAGCCTGTCTTTGGGACACCTCTGCTGGGTAATGGGTACACACGCCTACAATGTTTGTACAGGAGAAGATGAGAACATTGGAGACCAGCTGCAACAAAAGAAAAAAAAAAAAGAAAAATATTTGGTTACACTTTGGAAACCTGCCACCAGTAACAAAGCACCACCCAGAACCCCCTTCCACAACTCCTTAATCCAAGTCATGTTTAAGCCTCAAACTCTTAATTCCAGTGTATTTTACCTCTCTAGTCTTCAAAATATAAAACTTCCATTTATGGCCTCAAATATATGTTATTAACACTGTGTATTACTTCACTGGTAAAAAATACAATTCCACTGGTCATTCTGTAATCTTGCTTTTGGTAATCCAGTATCTTGGAACTACTGTGACAGAAATCTATCTAAAAACGGGTCATTGCTCTGTCAGCTAAGATTCCTGCAGACAGGTCTGACAGAGGAACACAAATATTTACATGTTTGTGTACCTACATATCCGGCTTGAAAACATATCAAAGATACATTAAACCATTATTTTGAAATGGTGCTTAAAATACTGAAGGGAAAATGTTGGTATTCATAAGGCTTATGAAATATCTTTTTTAGTCTAGTTCCAACTCAAAATTTTATGTTCCTAGATAAAAAAAAAAAAAATCCAAAGTTTTTTTACATTTCTGTGAACATGACTATAGAAAGAGTTGTTAAGTCTGATGCATATTTGTACTGGACAAGCACAAAGGAAAATCTACATCACTCTTCTGCTTCCACATGGGTAAGGAAGCAGTCATGTAACTTTTGCTGAAAACTAGGGTTGCAATCTTTTATTTCCCAAGTATCTTTTAATAAAAAGGAAAAAAACATATCCATGCCCATTGGCGGCATTTGGTTCATGAAAAATGTTCAAAACTGCTTCAGATGGTATCATGTAAACATTTCCCTTAACAGAGGTCAGTCACAGTATAACTTTTTGAGAGTTGCACAAGCTGTTCTGCATCTCGCTTTGAGGACAGATTTATGTGAAACACCTCTCATCTCTTCTAGAGGGAAAGATTGCCAGACCTGCAAGATTCTTAAAAATACAGAACTTTGATCTATTCCCTAATGAGTCCAAATATACCCTTCACCTTTATTACTTTTTTACTGCAGATAAAAAATGTAATTTCCAGCCCAGCCCATTCCCTGAAAATACATAGCCAGGCTCGGAAGGGCAAGCCCTGAGGTCACAGGGGGTGCTCAGGGTTCCCCAGACCTACTTGGTCACTGTGCAGGAGAGAGGAGCCCTCTCTGTGTCAAACACAGACCCACATTTCAAAGACTAACAACCTCTCCAAGAAACCCCACTGGGATTGCTCTAACTCTTTGACTACATCCACGCACTAAGGACAGCAACAATGATTTTATTAACAACTGTGCCTTGAAACAGGATTTAGGCAGAAAAACCTCATCTTTCAGTTCAAAATAAGCAACACCTTAAGCTACACCCAGCTGAGGGACATTTCCTCCCTGTGGATGGCTGCCAGTAGATGGCAACACTCCAACTTCCCAAGCTCCTGCATCAAAGTGCTGCATTTTGGGCTACGGCCCCACAGTGAATTCCCACACTTATTTATCATACTACAATACAATAACCTGCACAGATACCCACTGGTGATTATCATCAATGCCAGCTATATATATTTGCATATAACTGATTCCCAAGGAGGAAACTATTCCCATCCTCTATTGATTGCTCTCTCCATCCAAAGAGTCCACAATTCAGAGAAAGACAGGGCTATTGAAGGTGCAGGTCATACACATGAACATGAAATAAACCACACCTTCACAATTATATTCTGATTCAGCTCTTTCTAAGGCTGGATGGATCCTGCCAGATCCAAGGTCCTCCATTTCTCCCCAAATCTGATCAGATACCAGTCAACTTCCACCCAGATCCTGTTCAGTTACCCTAGCCCAGTGCTGCATCCAACAGGCATTTGATGGTATTTTTTGCTGATAATGATAATTTTTAAGTATGAAAAAATCCACCATAATATAAAAAAAAAACACTAGTGCTTATTATAATGAAGAAACATCTTAAAAAGAGAGCAGAAATAGTTTTTCTAGGAGTTACTCTGATTCCTGCTCTATGGTTGCACTATTTGCAACTCAGCCTGTGAAAAACCCTTCAACAAGCTCAATACAGTTACTATGGGCTCAAAGAGGTTAACAATAAATAGCATCTTTTACATGGCCAGATTACAGCCAGACTCCCAAATCCTCTCTATTGGAGCTAGAAAATTTGTCAGGGCATATAAAACAGCACAACCACGCACCATATATCTGAAATGGATAAAACTGAGAGCACAAATGATTTTAAGGAAATATGCAGTTTTATTTTCTACACCAAGAATCTGAGTCTTCGTTTCTCTTACAGTCAGCAGCGCAAACCCAAAACAAACTCCCCAAAACAGTGACTCAACTCTTGCACCAAGAACAGGAGACAACGTGGTTTAGATGCCAGGCAACATATCAGGAGTTAACAGAGCAGAAAAAAAGAAGTACCTCAGTCCTGAAAACAAGCTTTTTTTGGGGTACATCTTGGTGCCAACAAAAAGTCCTCCCAGTGGGGCTCACCCATGAAGATACCATTGTCATGATGATGCCTTAAATAGCCCAACTGTATAGTTCAAGGCACACGATTCATAATATGCACTGAGAATAACATTGTCAAAGGGGAGTATAAAAAACATCATCAGACTTGACATTATTGATAATGTTTGTGGAACACTAAGCAATTTAACTTTTCAGCACTCACTGATGTCATTTTACATAAACCCAAGAGACTCATATGACCATGCTTCATCAAGTAGGAATAAGAACTATATTGCAATGTCATTTTTAAGTAGCAGGGGAGAGACATCCATATTTATTCTGTTAAGTAGAAGCTCATTTAATCCACAGTATGGCAATCTTTGCAACACCCTGAAACATAAGGGGAGAAATTACAATGTAATGTTGAAAGATTTGCAGAGATTTAAAACTCAAGCTCCTACTATTTGCAGCAACAGTTGTGAGCAAAAACATTTTGCTCAATATCTGCTCACAATCATTTTCTTCAGAGGTGTTTTAAAATATATTAAAGCCAAAAAAAAAAAAAAGAAAAAAGCTTTCTAATCTCATTAATTTTTTTTGCAGTTCTCTGTCTTAATAAAATAAATTTATATCCTGTTTGCCAAATGGTACTACTTGCTTATCAGCTCCCTTGCCATTTTGCTATGGTAACCAGCTTCAGTCCCAGGAGGAAAGATAGATATGTAGATATTAAAAAACTGATTCCCTAAGCTTTATGGCCTGAAAAGTAAAAACATATTATGGCAACTATTTCAGACAATCTGTGCTTGAAGAGCTGTTCAAGGCAATGAGAAAATATAGTTGTCTATTTTGTAATTGATTTCCTGCCTAGCTAGAGATTTAGACTAAGAAGAGTCCTATTATTTGGAAACTAATAGTTTATAAAAGACTATTTTGCTTACATATAATTCCTAGATAAGCTATTAAATCTGCCTGCAGTATAGCCATATTTAAGTATTTCATAAACTAATACGTTTACTCTTACAGCATCTGCATGGGGCCGAGAAATGCTATTATCCTGATGTTACGGAGGGAGAGTTTTTCAAAGGTAATTCAGGACCAAAGGAAAAACTATATACTATGAAGGGTTTTCAAAAACCACCATGACTTCCTAGTGCCACTGAAATAATAGATCACTCAATCTCAAACAAAACAGACCAGACAGTTTCTAGTCACTTTGATTTCATCGCACAAACAGCACTGTAATGCTTTTGTTTAATCTCTCGCAGGAAACTGTTTTCAATATTTTTTTCCCTTGGTGACCAAAGGAAAAAAAGAGATGGAAACAGTTTAGTTCCACGTGTTCTAGGAGTTATGAAAACCTGGTATTACAAAATCAAAATTGAGAGCTAAATTTGGCCTGACACTATTGTTACAAAATTGATGTTTTGGGCATTTCAAGCCAGGCTGAGGAAGAACTGGGATGGCTCCGTGACCAGGGGAGAGCCTCCAGACCATCACAAACAGAAGAAGTATCAGTTTGCATCAATATTGCCACGCTTCTCTCTGCTGTGTTTCTATTCGATTATTCTTCAAACACCAGATGCTATTCAATATGTAATTAAGAGACAACAACACGCTTAAGAGGGATAGCATTGAGATAAATTTTGTTAGTTCCCTACCTCTGCCAGACAAACAAGGCTGGCTACTGACATGAGAAGGTGGAACATATTCCTCGGAATATCACCGCATATTATAAAAATCACAGCTTTTGTTTCTTTGCCAAGTTACTCTGCTTTGGTCCACTTCTATTGCAGAGGCTCAGAGTTATTTCTGTTCTGAGATCGTAGCACTAGGCTATTCCCTGTTAAGTTTCCAACACCACCAAGCTTCTTCTATTTACTTTTCATTTAAATCAAAATATTGTTTTGATGTTTTCATGAAGTCCCATTTTGAAAACAACTACATTTTAAGCTTTTATGGTGGGGTACTAAAACTGTCACAAGGAGAAGGAAAGCACATACATGGAGATTAAAAACCCATGCAAAGCAATCTAGAGCAAACAACAAACTACGCATCCCTTTTTTCCAGAGCATAACACTGCTCTGCCTCTGCTTTCCAGCTCTCATGATATTCTTCCAGTAGCATTTTTTTTCTAAGATCAGTGCAACAGCTAGGTTAAAAGCAGGTAACAACTAAGTTTCTAGACTACATTTTATAGCGGTTGTATACTGAATTGACAAATTGGTCCAATTATTAATTGCAGAGGCAGACACTGAAATTGGCTTTACTTTTTAGAGTTCCTTTTTTTAACCATGAAAAATATTATTATAGAAAGTTTAATACTTATCTGAAACAATGTAAGAACAAAAATATGATGGACTACAAAAGTTCTGACTATCCAAGTTATTTGTACAGCCCCTATGCGTGCAATCCTGAATTGGAAGTATGGATAAATTCTAAAGATAAAAATAACAAACATTATGAAAAAATGTTGTTGTTATAACGTATAGCTGGGGCTGCTTTTTAAATACTTTCCTGAACAGCAATTAACCCTCTATTGCCTCTTTATATATTACTATCTAATAAAAGAATTGGAGCAGCTACAGAGCCAAAGGCATAATGAAAATTAAAACGAAAGACAACATAAGCTGGCTCTTAGATCAAATTACTCATGTATTTGTGCTGTATATACAACACCATCTTTCATTTCCCAGAGCTATAACTAGCAGAGTACTAAGATAGTGAAAATTTGTGGATTATGCTAGAAAGATAATCAATTAAAGTCATATACACTTCTCCCAGTTGTTTGGCCAGTGAAGAGCAGGATAAGTACAAGTGAAGAAATTAGGAGGCTTTTTTAAATTTTAAATGTGACAAGTACTTTTGCTGAGTCCTTGAAATAACTGCAACAACAAAAGATTACATCAATACATCAGAGTCTAAGAACAAATTTCCTGCAGTTGCTATGTGGTGCCTTCCCTCCCTTGTTCTTCTGCCTCTCTGCAGCAACCGCTTACTTGGATCTCGAGCAGAACAGAAAACTGGTTACAGCCACTATCTTCCAAAGACTTTTTACACACTAGTAGGGCTACTGAAACCAGCTCTGAAAATTTAAATGCTTCCCTAAGTCATAGTATAATTTAACGATCCCGAAGTAGCAGAATTTATTAGAGAGAGATGCTCTAGATACACAGCAAATCTCTTCAGTTGACATTGAGAACAAAAAAATTCCTTGCAGAAACACTTCTGAAACTTTTTTGCATATTCCTTCTATTTGGGAAGCCAACAAGGAGCAAAAGCTGTCTACTTTAATCTTTCAACTTGATTCTATATTCAGCATAAAGTTACTTGCTGAGAGCGAAGTAGTGGTATTTTGGCTGACAATGCTAAAAGAACCCTTATGTCACTTGGGAATGTCTCTGTTCAAGAATTACAGTCAACAAAAACATTACACTGAAGCTACCCATTCTGTGTATTTCAGTGACCATCTCACCTTTACAGCCCTGGCATATGTTGATCTTTTAGATATGATGCTCTGTTCTCCCATAGGAAAGCCTAACAAGTATTTTGCCCCACATAAGTTCATTCTTTTTTAGAATAAAAAAATATTATCTAATTTACCTTTTAAATACATAGTTGCAGGTAGAGATATAATACACTACACCCTCCATCTAGAGCAAAAAATTAAGATTTTTATATTTTTCAATTTTTCCAGTTGTTTCAGGGGACATCAAAACTTTTGATGCTGCTTTCTTAATTTTAATGCCTCACACCTTATTCCATACAACATTTTAATTCATTTACTGGATGCTATAATTGCAAAACTTCTGTGCATTCTTTCTCATGATATTGTTGTTGTCATACAGAATACAGTATTTATGATTTTATATTTTCAATAATTATAACCTTTAAGTCTCAATTTTATTAAAGAAAAAAACATTACCAATACAGATGTATTTTTAGTAAGCATCTCAAGAGGAAACATTCCTACACGAAACTGATAAATTCTACTTCCCCATCACTGTTTTATGAATTAATTTTTCTACTGGGATTTCAGTGAGATCCTATTTTCTTTGATTAGCGAGCAGGAGAATATACTGTCCTGACCAAATCTTGGCATAACATCAGCTAAAAGAAGTACTTTTGTCTAAAATTTCCTGGAACTCTATCACAATCCCAGCAAAGCATCCTCTGCATGGTGGCACAGCCTGGTAGGGAGGAAGTGCTGCCCTTTGCTAGTAATAAAATAGTTGGGAAGGAGCTTCCTGGATCCCATTGTCCATCCTCACCGAATCTCTGTGTCAACCAAGATTCTCTGCATCTTCACACTTAATATACTTTACGAGCTAGGAATCAGCACTGGTTTTCAAGTGTGCCTGTGGCTAAGGGGGTGAGACAGCTGTGTTGGGAAGCTGCCACTCAAGGGGAAACATCCAGTGGCCCTTGGATGCAAGAGTGAGACCCTGAAAGAGGGTAATGGGCACAAACTTGAACTTAAGAAATTCCATCTAAACATGAGGGGGAACTTCCTTACTTTGAGGTTGTCAGAGGACTGGAACAGGCTGCCCAGAGAGGTGGTGGAGTCTCCGTCCCTGGAAACATTCAAAATCCACCTGGACACGTTCCTGTGCAACCTGCTCTAGGTGGACCTCTCTGGCAGCGGGGTTGGACTAGATGATTTCCAGAGGACCCTTCCAATCCCATATCGTTCTGTGATTCTGTGAAACAACTTAGGGAAAGGCTTCTTCCACTGAAACGGGGACATTTCCACTTTCCCTTCGCCTGTTAACAATTCAACCCCTGCTTTATTGTTTAAATTATCATCTCTTAAGTCTTTGCAACCGGGCTATCTCCTTCAGCTCCAATGGCTTCTTATCTTAAAAGATGGCACACCAGCCAGATGCCTCTCCTCATCATGCACAGCACAGAGAGCTGAGCACAAGCTGCAAGTCTGGCCAGTTTCAAATCTGCTGGGGCAGCCTCCAGAAGGAACAACATGCTACAAATGGGGGCTGGGATTGCCACAGCTCTCATGAGCAATCCTGCACAGGGGGTTAGTTGGGGCACAGTTAACATCCATCTCACTTAACGTGGCCCTAGTGAAAGCACATGTGTACCGTGAGTGAATTAATTCCCCTAGAAGTGTGTTTATTTCTGATCCATAGAGGTACCCATGTGTCAAAGACTTCAGCAACCAAATACAGTCTTACTGAAATAAAAGCTCTTCAAATAGGACTTCAAACATTAGGTACCTCTCTTTGAGGTCACGAAAGCAGATGAAAGCTCCTAGTTTTTCTGTGCATGACTCACAGTAAACATCTTCACACACAAGGTATGTCTAGATAATTTTGACAACTGTACAAAATTTGCCCAGATGCACGACAGCGTAGGCAATTAGACAATTACTTTAGTTAAAAAAATTAAGCAAAGTTCTGATATTCCAGCAAAATCAGTGGTTCTGCAAACAATTATAAGCACATTCAAATTTGCGTTGTCTTCAAGCCAGTCCCACATGCCCATGTGCTCCCAAGGTGGGACGAGCTGGTCAGATAAGATACATCAGGTGTTTAAGTTAAAAGGTGTTAACAGAAAACACTGTCATTAAATAGAAGTTGGATTAAGGAGCTGGTTATGCTTTTGAGATTCTCCACAATGCCTCTGAAGCTAAAGGAAGCTGTAATCAATGAGCAGAAAGGTCAAGATTCATCTTTTATATCCTATTTCCTTCCCTATCTGGTGGAATGGATGTGAGGGAAGGAAGCCAAATGCCTTGGTTTTCTATCGGGCCCTCTTAAAATTAGTCCAATACACTGAAACACACATGAAACGCCATTTAATATATGCTATCTGACTCAACAAGCAAATACTGATGCTGATTTGACCCATGACGGGAGCAGGATTTTATCTACTTAACTGTTCTGGATTTTTTTTGTTTGGATCAGGTTGCGTCTGGCAGCTAGAGTTTACCTACGTGATCTCAGCAGAAGAGACCTCTGCAGCCCATTCTGCAGGATCCCAGTTCTTCACAGTCACCTCCACGACTGCCACTACCTGCCCTCTTAACGATGCCAGCAAACACACTTCACAAAGAAGTACACTGTGGTTGCTTTCAATAGCTATGAGAAAAAATATCTGTACTAAATAAGCAAAATCATGAAGATCAACAGCCCTCTTCTTCCCCCCCACTCCCATCACAGTGCACCCTGGCCCTCAGTGTTTCTGGGAATATTTCTGGGAGCCCTGGATTCAGATGCAGGCAGTGCATCACCCCTTATCTTCCATAGTCATTTAAGCACAGGCATCACCTCCAGGTCACTGGGAAAACAAAATATTTATCTAGTTACACGAAAATCTTACTTATCTGGGAAACTGAATGCTCTCCAATTGCTCAGCAGGCAGAAATGAGTGCCCTAAATATGGTTTGTAAGATATAAAAATGGTTATTTCCCAAGGATTTAGAATGTGTGTTTTTGGGAGGTGGGGAGTTAAGTTAGTTTCGTTTGCTTGTGTGGGAAGAAATGTAAAACTGGAGAAAGAACGGAATACAGATGGATTTATTGGTTTTGATTTTAAGAAGACCTCCCTCTTCTGTTGCTGGATTTCAAATCAGGTTGGGGCAGCTTGGCCACAAGCTATGCTCCTTCCTATTAACATCCCTAGCCCAACATATATTTTTAATAACCAAAACTTACCAAGCACCATCAGCAAAGTTTGAACCCTTACTGAAGCAGTGGCTTGTACCAGATGAGCTGAAGGAGCAGCTTTCGTAGCAAAGATTGTGCATGGCCATCGCTAATATACAAGTCAATCTATGAGGGATCTGACTGGATCACAACTGAATATATTATCTTTTAAAAGCTGATGTGCGGTTTTGTCAGCTATCACAGTAAACTAAGCTTGTCCTGAATGAGAGAGTTTGATCAAAGTCCGGTATCTGTTATCATATCTTATGGTCTGGCTGCTTGCACAGTTGACCTCTAAACAGATTTGGTTTCAACAACACAACAACTATCAGCAGGCAAATTCCCAACCAAATTTTAACTGAGCACAACGGATAGCTTGAAGGCTCATTCCTTAGCCTTCAGCTTTGTCATTCTGCATTTCAAAGGTCTACAGTAATACAATAAAGATTTTATAGAGAAGCTGTAAAAGACTCTTCAGAATTGTTTATAAAGGCAAGTTTAACTCAACCTAATGACAATGGTTAAGACCAGCTCTGTTTATAATACAAATTACACAACACAATTTAGCCTGCCTTTATCTCATTATACACAACCACTCTTCCCGCTGCCTTTGGAGCTGCTCTACTTCACCCTTCATGTGTCTTTCATTCCGCCTTCTTTATATGGTAACTGGTTATTATCCACTCCGGACTTTCTTCTCAGCTCCTCAGTCCTGTCTTTCCCACAAACACACAGACTCATGATTCCAGGATCAAACCAAATTAATATTTTTAAATCAGCCAAGATGAACCTCATTCTTTTCTGATAGCTCCAACAATCTGGTTATTCTGCTACTAGACGAGCTTTTCATGGCATATGTTACAGGGCACAGTTTTAACTGCTTTGCAGCGTCTGAAGGAAAACATTTCAAGGTATACTTTTGAAGTATACATACTGAAAACATTCTCCAAGTCCCATAGCACAAGACTGCATCATTAATTTCTGTAATCATTATGAAATGGCAGGAAGCTGGATTCTTGAATCAAGATATGCTATAGCCGAAGGTTATTTTTGCTAGGATCTTAAACCTGTTTTTTCTCGCTGTCAAATTTATAAGATGAATATAATGAAAATATTGGTTTTACAATAGTGTAAAAATTCAAATGTTTAACAGAAACAAACAAATCAACCTCACTTCACTGGAGATGCATGGTTTGGAAGAGTCTTTGAATTCTGACAATTGAAATAAGTTTGGTCTGCTGAGAATTGGGCAGGATATAAAGAAAATAAATCCAAATTTCTGCAGCTAGTGGAAAATTTTAAGTCTGTAATTGAGCATGTACTTTTATTCTCCCAAAGATCGTTACCAGAGATTATGGAGATGAATAGGTTTTCTGAGGTGAACTTAAAATAGATCTAATATCATACTAACCTCCCCAAGAGGATACTGTACACCACAGAACTGGACTTTGAAAAACAGTGAGTTACAAATATTTAAAGTAACCTAATTTGAGAAAGATGGACAGAAAAAAACAAGGAGTACTTATTTTCAGAATTTTTTGTAATATGGCAACAAGACAGGACCAAAGGACCTAAGAGACCTCATGGACTATGCAGTTCATTTCCCACTTGCCTCTTAAAAAATGGTCATATCCAAAAATTGATACAACAATTCTGTTGAAGTTTAAAGGGCACTGAATAGCAGTACTTGCTTTTGTTATACTATATACAGTATTTCTCTTAATATATCCCAAAGAGACACTTTACTTTTTCTGGAGTGGACAACATTGATCATGAACAAATTAGCTTGCAACCTACTTTCCCTGCCATCCTCGTCTGTTGTATCACTGCTTAAATATTTAGTCATGTCATTAGTTTTTCATTTCCAAGTATACAGTACCTGTGCACTTGGTCTTGCTTAGTAAGCCTTTCACAAATCAGCACTTGTATTATGTCCAGATTTATTACTGTACTTCAAAACAAAATGAGTTTATGAAAAATACTTCAAATGTGTAAGATAACTGGACAAATAATTGCTTAAAAGGGAAAAACATAGCTGAGAGGTTTTGCTATCTACTGAAAACCAGGCACAATTATTGCCTTTATATCTGGGAAATGAGAGCCACATAGAAACAAATAAATAATTTATCAAGAGATAATAATAATAAAAAATGGTACAAAGCAGTGTAAAATCTTTCAATATGTGAAACTGTGGTTTGAAATCATAGATTGGTTCTTTGCCATGCTAACCTAATGTGATAGCATTTGTCAGTGTAAATCCAATAGGGAGCTCCTAAGCAGCTTTTGATAGGATAAAGATATTGGATCCAGTTCTCTATTCTTATCAGTTTAACTCTATCAATTTAAGATGGATAGAACTAGAGAAAATGATTAATTATATCTCTGAGATCTTATCTCATCAGACACTTCTTAGTGCTTTATGAAAATAAGTCATAAGCAAATATGAGATATCCCTTCAAAGGCAGAGCAGGTGGTCCTTGACAGATAGCAGTGATAACTGATACATCATCTGGTATACAGAAGGCCCAAGTGCTCTAATATACATCTTGCTGCAGAGCTGGTAAAATAACAGTAAACAGAAGAAAAAGTGAAAGGATGGTGAAAGTCATAATTCCAGATATGCAATGCAAAGCCAGGAGAACACAGAACAGTCTAGAACAAAAAACTTAAATGGGTATTTTCTACCATTGATTTCCTTCATCCATTAAGGTCTCCAAGACAGTCTTTAAAACTAACCAACTGCTCTTTTGAGAATGTCAAATAACTTTACTTAACAAAGAGTAGAAAAGTTTCTCTAAATGGTTCCATCAGAAAAAACAGTTCCAGAAAACAGTCATGCAACTCTTAAAAGTCAAACCACAAAATACACCAATTGAGATGTATCTTGTCTGCTAATAAGAAACCTCCGAAGCCCATTATTTTTTTAGAAACTATTGCAGAAATTTGTGGCAGAAATCAACTGATAAAACCAACTGTTTCAACAACCTTATGCTAAGCCATTGGCATAATGCCAGGCATCACAGAGACATCACAAAGAGTACCGACCACAGCAAAATTTGTCTAATACTTCTGTTATTACCACCTGGGCAGAAATTTCTCATGTGGTTACCTATCAGTTTGTTTGTTGCATTCATGTTTAACTGAAAAGTTCACAATGTTATGTAGTTTTGGAAAACACACCAAAAAAAAGACAG
>JAOXJK010016043.1:0-28245 GCA_025774025.1 Xenus cinereus | reverse complement strand
CCCTTCCTCACTCCCCCCTCCTTCTCTCTCCCTACCTTCTCTATTTTATTTACCAAAAAAAACCCCACCCAAAAACCAAACAAAAAAACCCCCAAAAAAGCAACTGGCAAAACTTGCGAGTGAGTTGGAGGAGTTCTAGAGAGGAGCCAGCCCCAGCCCGGAGGGAACGCTCCCCCCCCCCCGCCAGGCCCGGGGGACTTGGGTTTCACTGCGGGGCTGGCAGAGGGGAGGGCACGGGGTGGCCCCCGGAGGGCGACCGGGGAGGAAAAGGTGGTGGAGGGAATAATAATAATAAATAATAAAGGTTTTGTCGCTTTAAAAAAAAAAAACCAAGCCCCGCGTCGCTCTTCGAGAGCGGTGTCGGAAGTCTCGTCCCCTCAAAGGAGACTCCTCTTTTCCTCCCCGGATAGAAAGGTAGTAAAAAGAGTAGAGGGAAAGGGGACTGAAAGGGTGAACCCCACCCCCCTGTGGGTTTGGGGCTGGGGTTTTATTCCTTTCTTTCTTTTTTCTTTTTTTTTCCTCTGAGATTTTTTTTTTTTTAAGTTTGGCCTGTTTTTCAGCAGATAGAGGAGCGCCGGTTCCTCTTGACACGTAGGCATTGGTAAACGGACAGCACGGGTGGGATGCTGTTTAATATTTGGGTATTTACTGCCGGATTATGCCACTTGCTCGCAGTGTTTCCATCGCACCAGAGCATCGTCAAGGTACAGCCCGTGGCTGCAGAACCCATCCCAGGGCTGCAACAGTGGGGGTTGCTCCTTAGGCATTTAATTACATTAAACAAACATTCCTTTTAATTAAAGGTGTTTGTTTAACATTCCTCATCAGGGCTCTCGGAAAAACCCACACGGCAGCCGTGAGCCGGGGCGTGGGGGGGGACACGACGGGACGGGAGACGTGGGCTTCTCATTTTTACCCGAATTACAACCGGCAGCTTTGATGGCGAGCGCGGGGGAAGAGGCGCCGGGACCATATGGCTGTGGGGAAAACCGGCCAAACGCCAAGGGTTGCAGGGCTGGCAGAGATTTTTTCCCTCAGCAGCAGCATAGCGAGCTACACAGAAGATTGCGGAGAGGTTTTTCGGGTGAGCGGCCAGAAAACCCGAGGGGTAACGAGTTGTATTAGTTGCGCTGATATTGCACTAATAACTAGTCGCTGTTGGGGTGGGGGGGATCGAATGGATGGAGGGGTGGCTGCAGGAGGGCGTAGGTGATGAAGACACGGGGTCGGCGCCGCGTGGGAAGCTCGGAGAAGTAACAGAAGCCCCTTCTTCCTGGTAGCTGGGAAAGTTTTTGCGTGGAATAAGGTTACAGAATAAGCTCCGCTTGCACAAGTCTTTTCTTCATGCCATGTTGTCGCTGGCACAGGAGTTTGCAGCAATTATGTTGAGAATGCTCATATCGACCAGGGACTTTGGGATTTTGAGATGCTTTCCTTGCTTGAGTGTTTGAGGCTGATTGCTTCTTTCACAGATTTCCATTGTTGCTGACAGTGGGCAGCCCTGGAAGTCTGGGGTGGACAAAGCCTTAGCAGTTACTTATCTGCTGTATGGAAACAAAATAGCTGCTGAGAATTGAGATAACCAAAGTTTCCTGATAAAAAAAAAAATCCCCGTGTCCTTTCTCGAGTTGTTACAGCTGGACCTCTCACTAGAGCCCTTCCGGACCTCAGAAACACGAAGGACGAGAAGCCGTGTGTGTGTGTGTGTGTGCATTTTTCAGTTTGACCAGTGGTTCCCCAGCAGCTGGCTTATCCTATCCTGCCCCTGCTCGGGTACAGTAAACACTGGCACCCAAAGAGTTCTGCTGCAGGGACAGCGTGTGGGCACAGCAAGTGACATAATTTGCATGAAGACCATTTATATCCTCAAATTTGTCTGGTAATTTTTACTTTGCGCGTGTTGTGCCATTGCAAAACTCTATAGAATTAGTTGGTTGTCGCCCTTTCCCCCCCCCCCCGTATTAAACCTGTTTCATTGGATGGAGATCTTACCAGCTTTATTTATTTATTTATTTTTATTTTTTAATGGGTTGCAAGTAAAATGTGACGCGTTTAAGACCAGAAGGAGTCCACAAAATCTGTAGTCTGACCCGTGTGTCCCAAGTCGCTGTGCTTCCTCCATGTGCATCCAGCAGGTTGTTACGCCACAGTACGACTGGTATTTACCCAAGGATGCTTCCCTGGAAGGCACACGTGTCTTCGTTTGAGGGTCTCAAGAGGCGGCTAAGCCACCAAGGTGCCTTTTGAAGTTGAAAATTAGGGTAACTCGGAGAACCTAGATAAAAAGGCTCATCTCTCTGCTACAAGGCATAAATGGGGTGCCGTAGTTTTTTTCCCCCCACTAATTGTTTCTTTTAAACATATCATTATCGTGTTGCTTGACGACTTTTTACAACTGTAAAGGTGTCAGATAAAAGATAACTGTGACTTTCTAGAGTAATCCTTCGTGGCTAGTAAGTTACTTTAAAAGGCTGCATAAGCTCTCTCTCTCGAGTACTTTTACTCCATCAATCTGATCTAAAGGTATTTGAAGCTGAGATAGGGCTTTAGTGCAAACTCCCCTTTCTTAATTTACTCACTTGTGCTTATCTGACACCTTATTCCCTGTCTTTCGGCAAGCACTCTTACCTAAGAACATCCTAACTAATTCTTCATTAGCAGTTGAGAGTCATAACTTGCTAAATTTTGATGGCTGTTTCCCGTTTGCGGACGTGGATCCTGAATCAGCTGCCTGCTGAGGAGGGGATCGGATGGCTCCGACAGCTCGTGGTTGGGGGCTTTGGAGCATCTTTCCCTTCCCAAGTGTCAGGTGAACCTTGTTTCTGTCCGTTGGCCACAAGTCTGTTTAAAATGAGTCGATTCAGCTGTCAGGATGTGTCTGGAGACAAGTACCTACATCATTGGAGATGGCTTCACAACTAGCATGCCTGAAGGCAGCTGATTGGAAGGGCTATGGGAGGAGGATACATTTTACCTTCAGTTCTACATAGCCCAAATAATGGAGCTTAATTAGATTTTCCCTGGCAGTGCGTGGAATTCCCATAATTGTTGTAATCCATGATCAAGGCTACACTTGCGATGCGAACTGCATCTTAGCCGTACCTCCTGTTGAGGTGGACAGTGGTCACCTGGCCCCAAGTTCTTTGCCGTTTTTGCAACGTTTGTGTAAACTGAGGCACCCTCTTGGACTCCACAGTGCCAGAGTGGTGTTGGGTGCTTCCTCTCGAGTATGTCTAGATAAAAGTTGTAGCTTGTAGTTGTAGTTGTGGCTGGTGTGCTAGCTGAAGGCATAAGCTTCTCAGGCATTACATGGAGAATTTAGACACGTCGTGTAGGATTTTCTCCGGAGCATCTAGATGCTGTCATTTAGGAATCCACATTCTTTGGTGGATCTGACCCGCAGAGGCAAAATAACTCTTTAGGGAGGAGAGCTCTTGGGAACCCACGCCAGGGTGGGAAACGGTGTCAGACTCTGATGGGGAATTCGCTTTCTGCTGCCCACGCGCTTGTTGCTTTGGATAACTGGGCGTTGTTTTCTTGAGGTTTTCTAGTCTCCATTTCTATTAGCACCGAGTTCTCCCACTCATTTATTATACTTTTTGTCCAGGCTGCTCTTGGTTTCCAAAGAAAAGCAGCCAGTAACTAAGCGTGTAAGCGCTCCGTTTTTGCCTGCTCAGCAGTGGAAATGCTGGGTTTTGAAAACCACCTACTAATTTTAGGAGCCAAAAGGCTCCTAAATTCTGAACCTTGTGGTATGTCTTTTTTAAAGACAGAGGAGCTGGCAAAAGAACTTTGCCAGTTCTTTCCCTGGGGACTTTTTTTATGTCTTTAGTTTGAACGCATCTCAGAAAATTTTAAATGTGAGGAAATGACAAAAAGCATGGAGCTGTAGTAAATATCCGTCCTTTCTTGTTAGCACACTTATAAACAGTACATTTGGTTAGTGCAGTAGTGCATTTTACCTTGCTCATGGTAACATCTGAAGAGTAATAGTATCTGTGTGGTGACTCGGAAAGAAAAAATCTGATGGCAGAGAAACGGCTTGAATCCAAAGGGTGGCAGCGTAAAAATAAACATTTACTAGGAAAATAAAATGCATATGGGGGCTTTCAGGCTGAAAATCAGAGTGAAAATACCTGACTCAAATATCTTCACTTTTCATTTTCATATCAGATGCTTTTTTAGCATATTTTTTCAGAACACCTCTGCATCGTTCGGTGTTGCTTGTGATGTGGCCTGTTGCTGTGTTCGCTGCACAAATCAATCACTGCTGGAGTTACTTGCGTTACTCGTGGACCCCCTTGTGATGTTCATGACTACATTATTTGGGTGCTGCACAAAGGCAGTGTGCTAGTCCATCGGGCAAGCATCTGGCTTTTCTCCTCTTTTTGAAATAGAAAAGAGTCAGGAAGGATCAGAAATACTTAAAAAAAATAATAATTGGATTGACAAACCTGCCTGCATAGAGCTTTAATTTTCCAAGATACTTAATGCACTTAATACATACAGAGGATAGCTTCCCTTGGCCTCGGTTGCTGCTGATGGTGTTTCCCTGTGAAGAACTCAGACATCCAAAAAAAAAGCAAGCCAGACTTACTAAAAAAAAAAAAAAAAAAAGGTGAAAATTACTTGTTCTGGCACTGACCGCGATGGGATGCTGTTCTCCAGGGCAGTGTTCACTGCTGTGAGATTCTCCTTGTTGTCCCCTGCTCTCGTTCATTTCACATCCTCCAGATGCAGTGCCAAATGAGCAGGGATCTTGTGTTGTTTCTTGCTCGGATCCACCCCTGGACAGATCCAGAGGATGCGCTGAGGAAGTAGGAGAACCTATGGAAAGGGGGAGGGTTGGAAGACTGTACTATGTTATATGCCTAAAGAGCAGCTGAATTAATCCTGCATTAATTATGGCATTTCTTGTGTATATACTTAACTTTGAAACCTTGGGTTTTCTTTAAAAGGGACCTGTTTTTATTCTAATGCCTGCTTTTTTCTTTCCAAAGCAAACTTCAAAAATAGTTTGCAGCATTGAACCACCCACATGGGTGATAACTGCAGATCTCTGCCATTTGAGAAATTCAAACAACAAAATAATGGTAAATTATCATTTTCTGAGAGCTTGCTCTTGATGGGAAGGAGTTTGTCAGCAAGCCCGATGGCAAATGAACAGCAGAATCAGGAATTTGGGGTTCAATTCCAGCTCTGGATGGGTGAACGCTGTAATTGTTTTCTGTCTATTTCCCGGCAAAAGCGTGGGTTTTTTTGTACCCCTTCTATATATCTTTTATACCCCTAAGTCCCTGCAGCTTGGCTCTCCCCAGCCCCTTGCCCAAGCGACTTCCCTCCACCCTTCAGACCCTCCTTGCTCCCATTTTTTCTTCCGACGTGGCTCCTTTCTAATGCCACTGCCCTCTTCTTGGCTCAGCATTCCCCTCCCAGCCTGCCCCTCCTCGCAATCCCTGTTTCCAGAGGTTTTCTCTTACATCCTTCTTACAGTTCCCAATCTCCCTGTCTTTTCACTAAGTCTCCTCCTGGGTCTGGCTCTCGTAAGCCAGAACTGGGCATCTTTTCCCTCCGCTTGCCAGGAGGGAGGCTAAAACCCAGTGGTGAGTCACGGTGCGATGCAGTCTCCGGTGAGCCCTGCTGCCGGTTCGTGATTTTGTGGAGGTGGCACATATAGAATGGTTTGGTTGGAAGGGACCTTTAAAGGTCATCTAGTCCACCCACCCCCAGCCATGAGCAGGGACATCTTCAACCAGATCAGGTTGCTCAGAGCCCCCGTCCAACCTGACCTTGAATGTTTCCAGGGATGGGGCATCTACCACCTCTCCGGCCAACCTGGGCCAGTGTTTCCCCACCCTCATCATGAAAAAAATATCTTCCTTAAATCTAGTCAAAATCTACCCACTTGTAGTTTAAAACCAGGGCAGAGCTCTGCGCGAAAGGGGGGTTTCGCTGCAGGTGGGATGGCTCAGGCAGGCTCCCATGTACAAAGGAGCTGCAGGAGCATGAAATGTTCTCAGCAAGGCTGTAATCTGAGATTTTAGTAACTAACAAAAGCCTTAAGTGTGAACAAATGGGTAATTTTTATCTTCTCCCCCTCATGCTTACAACTTGGCCAAATTCAGCCAGATTTTTGTATCGTGACAACATATCCAAGACATAGCACTTTCTCCAATATGATGTCTCTCTTCAAAGATTTTGGAAGGGAAACTTTATTATTTTTAAAAGAAAAAGTAATAATCTAGATATATTTTCTTAGCTTCATTTTTGGAACCTTTTGGGCTGAAATTTTCTGTGGAGGGGAAAAAAAAAAAAAAGAATCAGTCCTAAGCAGACAATTCAGAATCACGGTTTTGCTTTTGCTGGTTGAAACGTGTCAGAGTTTTAAATAACCCAACAGGCTCTCATAGTGGGAAGTGTTGGCAGCTGTAAATATATAGTTATGTCCAGCAGGTTAATACAGCATCCAGAGGGAGGATGTGCCAGTACTTTCATTAACGTAAATAACTTCAAACGCTCTATTTTAATACCTACGTGTAGTACTATCGCAAGGGAGGGCTGTACGTATCCCAGCACCTTGTCGTCCTGGTCAAGGGACATCATGCTGGGGCTGTTCCTTTTTTTCCAGAGTTGGGGAATGAGGTGGGCATTGCCAATGGGTTGGTTTTGTGTATCGAGACTCGTGTGCTGAGAGCTCTGCAAGAGTTCACCTGTCAAATGGGGAAGTATCTTTCACCTTTTTCCAAGAAGAAGGAAACTTTGAAAAGAGAAGTTTGTGTGCTCTCACTCCAGTGGCTGCCAGATGGTTCCCACCATTTGGAAATGTTCTCTTCTGATAGTTTGTGACCTTCTGTTCGGTATGGGCTTGCTGCTTGTACTGCTGTTTTGCTATTGGAAGACATGGTAGAATATTTTTAGTAGGGGGAAAAAAAGAAATAATTAAATAAAACATTTAAAACTTGCCACTTTATGAGGATGAGGAGATTAAACCGAGCTGTCCTGAGCCTTTTCTTGCCTTGGTGGCAGTTCACAGCAAGAGGCCGGTGGTGCCTTAGACTGCATCTTCTCATTTTCTTGTTGTTTTTCACTCTTATTATGTGGAAGTTGAAGTAAATTCTTTGTCATTGTGCAGCTGCTGTTCTTAATGCTTGATACAGTATGCTGAATTATATTTAAATATCTATTGAATTGCCTCAAATCCAAAACGTGTTAGCACTTGGAAGAATATGAAGTGCCCTTTTATTATTACCTGGTGTTGAGAGCTTTTTTTTTTCCACGGAAACACCTGAACTCACCCAGTGACTTGGACAATAATCAGTCTCCCGTCAAAAAGACATATAAAGTCGTTTCAGAGATTCTCCTGCTTTCAAAGCCGTCCTTTTGCGAGTTAGTAAGAAAGCCATTACATTCATTCCATGCAACGAGTTGCATTTCTGCAGTGGGCATCACTGGGCCAAACTGGTCAGAGAATTATTATGGCAGGGTGCTCGCCTTGAGTTTTGGGTGTGGAGGATTGGGTTGAGAGGAGAGGAGCAGCTGCCATTGGGATGCTCATCATCGGCGTAGTTGAACCCAAATCTCAAGGTTCCTGTTGCCTGGCAAGGTCTCGTGCTGGTGGTGATCCATAAGTACTGCTATGTGAATTGGCAGTAGGGAATATTGCCGGGCACGGTGAGCATGGCCTTGTTCTTGAGAGCCTGAACGCATTTCTTCCATGGCAGTCCTTCGTGGAATGAAGAAGAACGGTGATTTAACATTAGGTTTGCTACTATAACAAGGCAGACAACGCCTACGACTTGTGAATTCAGCACTAATTGTGGAATGGAATTTCTCCACCCGTTTCCCAGCCTCTAGGAGGTGTAAGCTGTCAGGGGAATAAGAAGAAATAGGGAGCATTTCTGTGTGTATTTTGTTTAAATTTTGGACAGTGGAAAGACTGGTATGTTTTCTTCCTCAAATTATTTCACTTGCAGCAAACCTCAGCACCCTCGGACCTTTCTCTCTGGTCTTCGTTGACGCTTCATTTCACTGAGGCTCCGCTTCTGCCTCGCTTCTGCCTTCCAGTTCTCCATTGCTGAGGTTTTTTTTTTCCTTTGTCCGCTCTCCCTTCTGCATGTTTTTGATGATATATTACAGCGCTCTGACGGCGTGGGTTTTTGAGAGCAGTGGGAGGCACAGGCTGCACCACTTCCTGCCTCTGCGCCGTCCCTGCGGCTCTCGCGCAGCTAGCCTGGCCACCATCTGCAACGGCCTTGGAGGTGGGACGTGCCATCACCGCCGGGCTGCCCCGCTGCTTCTGAGAAGGCGTCTTGAGCTTGCAGTACCTGGTTCTGCGAGGACGCCTTGCCGATAAGGTTGAGACTCTTCCCCCATGAGCTGCCCCGAAGAGCTTAAAAAGTGCGTGGAGGTAGCTTGTGTGGATGCTCCACAAGATCTTCTTGGTTTCTTCTTGGTTTCCTTTAATGGGGAGGGAGAGACCAGTTTGAGCCTGGCCCGGTTTCCAGTGTGTGTTGCGTCACATGCCCGTTGGACTGACAGGTGAAAAAGGCAAGTCGAGACTGCAGAGTGGTTTCTTACAGTCAGCTTACCTTGTATAGGTGTTGTCCTGGGGCCATCTCACAGAAGTCTACTCCCTGAAGTTTTTGAAGTTCTGCATTCAGAAGTCATATCTGCAAATCTTGGCTGTAGGACTTTGAGATATATTTGCTAATTTATATTCTGGCAGCGTTGCTCTGATTGACGTGTGTGGTGGTTATGTTTATTAGTTTACTAGTCTTGTAAGGCTAGTGGTGAGAGCGTGGAATTATGGATGTTTTCACCGGCATCAATATTCGTAGTAGTTACCACCGAAGATCTCCAGGCAGGAAGCTGTACCACAAACAGTGCGAGAATAGGAAGATCTAAAGAAGAAAAAAAGATGTCGGTTCCTCGCTACGTTTAAGTACGTTTTGCTTTTTGTGCTTGTGATTTAACAGATGTCTTCTTCTTTGTGCAGGGCTGTAATTGAAGTACAAGATGGCAAGAACCAGCCACAGCAACTATGTCCTTCAGCAGCTAAACAACCAAAGAGAGTGGGGCTTTCTCTGCGACTGCTGTATCGCTATCGATGATATTTATTTCCAAGCACATAAAGCAGTCCTTGCTGCGTGCAGCTCCTATTTTAGGATGTTTTTTATGAACCATCAACACACTACGGCCCAGCTGAATCTAAGCAACATGAAGATTAGCGCTGAATGCTTTGATCTTATTTTACAGTTCATGTATTTAGGAAAAATTATGACAGCCCCTGCCAATTTTGAGCAATTTAAAGTGGCCATGAACTATTTACAGCTGTATAACGTACCTGAATGTCTAGAAGATATACAGGATACAGACTCATCTAGTTTAAAATGTTCATCTTCTGCTTCTAGCACCCAGAGTAGTAAAATGATATTTGGCGTGAGAATGTATGAGGACACGCTCGCTAGAAGTGGCAGCGAAGCAAACAGGTGGGGCATGGAGCCGCCAAGTTCAACAGTAAATACGTCCCATAACAAAGAGCCTGACGAAGAAGCTTTGCAGCTCAGCAGCTTCCCCGAACAACTGTTTGATGTCTGCAAAAAGAGCACCACGTCTAAATTCTCGCACACAAAAGAGCGTGTGTCCCACTCGCGCCGTTTTGGAAGGAGCTTCACCTGCGACAGCTGCGGGTTTAGTTTCAGCTGTGAAAAGCTACTGGATGAGCACGTGTTGACGTGCACTAACAGGCATTCTTACCAAAGCGCCAGGTACTACAGTGCTGAAAAAATAGACTTTAACGAAAAGAACTCTACTTCTAAAATAATCTCCACGCAAACAGAGAAATACAAGGGGGACTCGAGCCAAGCTGCAGACGATTCTTCGTCTCCCGTGTCAAACGTGACCAGCAGGAAAAGCAGCACGGTTGCCTCCGAGACGTCAGGTGAAGAAGGAGGTAGAGCCTCGGAGAGGAAGAGGATTATCATCAAGATGGAACCGGAGGACAATCCTACAGACGAGCTGAAGGATTTTAATATTATTAAGGTGACAGATAAAGACTGCAACGAGTCTTCGGACAATGACGACCTAGATGATGAACAGGAAGAGCCGCTTTACAGATACTATGTTGAGGAAGAGATCAGAGAGAAGAGAAATGCTCGGAAGACGTTAAAGCCCCGTTTATCCATGGATGAGGATGAAAGAAAATGTTTGAAAAGTCCACGGCACCTCCCCAGGAAGGCTCCTTCCATGCAGGAAGATGTGGAGAACGCTCCCTGTGAACTTTGCGGGCTAACGATCACCGAGGAAGACTTGTCCTCTCATTATTTATCCAAACACATAGAAAACATATGTGCTTGTGGCAAGTGTGGTCAAATACTGGTCAAAGGCAAGCAGTTGCAGGACCACGCGCAGACCTGTGGAGAGCCCCAGGATCTGACCATGAACGGTATCAGAAATTCTGAGGAGAAAATGGACTTGGAAGAAAACCCCGAGGAGCAGTCAGAAATAAGGGACATGATGTTTGCAGAGATGCTAGAGGACTTCAGGGACAGTCATTTCCAAATGAACAGCCTTCAAAAAAAACAGTTATTCAAGCATTCTGCCTGTCCCTTCCGATGCCCTAATTGCGGCCAGCGTTTTGAAACTGAAAACCTAGTGGTGGAACATATGTCTAACTGCCTGGAGCAAGACCTGTTCAAGAACTCCATGATGGAAGAGAACGAGAGGGATCACAGACGTAAGCATTTCTGCAATCTTTGTGGGAAAGGATTTTATCAGCGTTGCCACTTGCGGGAACACTATACCGTTCATACCAAGGAAAAACAGTTTGTTTGTCAGACATGTGGGAAGCAGTTCTTAAGAGAGCGCCAGTTGCGGCTCCACAATGATATGCACAAAGGCATGGCCAGGTATGTCTGTTCCATTTGTGATCAAGGAAACTTCCGAAAACATGACCATGTACGGCATATGATATCTCACTTATCAGCTGGAGAGACTATATGCCAGGTCTGCTTTCAGATATTCCCAAATAATGAGCAACTGGAGCAGCACATGGATGTTCATCTGTATACATGTGGAGTATGCGGAGCAAAATTTAATTTGAGGAAAGATATGAGATCTCACTATAATGCCAAGCATTTGAAAAGAACATAAGCGTAAACTTACTGTTAAAGCATTAAGTTGGCAGCAGAGAGAACACCAAAGCAAGGCATACAGTATAGTAGACAAAAATTGAAAAAGAAAAAAAAAATTGAAAATAAGTCTCTTTTTTATTATTTTTTTTTAAGACCCTCCTAACCATAGGTGTCTATTTAGGTATAGCTTTGCAAAGCGTCATGTGTTTAATTATTACATTTTCACTGTTTCCTAATATCAGTTTCTGTTCTTAATTTTATTGTTTTACTAAGTAGATATACAAATCATTATTTTTAAACTGTAGATTAAAAGCACAATGTTACCCCTTCACTGACTGCTATTAAACAGTTCTCGGATCCACATCCGTAAGATGAGTGCTTTAATATTTCCATGTCTTGTCTCTTCCTGCGAAATTTTTTAGATCACAGCGATTAATATGCGAGAGCATAATTGTTCGTAATCCCCAAATTAATTTTCCAAATGAAAAAAAAAACCAAAACAAACCAAACCAAAAACCTAAACCAAAAAAAAAACCTAACAACCCCAGTGCCAAGAAATAATCCTTTGCTGTCTGACTCTGCTGTAAGGGCAGAGCTGGCTGTCCTGGTCCTCTGCTTCTTGGCTTTGTGGCGAGGTGCGTCCCAGGGGTGGAGGGCACGTAGGCTCGGTGACACCTTGGAGACTTGGGGCAAAAGGGAAAGGGAGTTTAATGACCCGGGGGGGGGTAACCGAGGAGTTCTCAGACGAGCGGTCATTTTCCAGACTCGGAAGCCCTAGCAGAACTGTACAACCCTACGTTTTTGGCCTTGTCGTTTTTCTGCCTGTACCTCCGTGGGCGCGTATAACCCGCTGGTCCTGACGTACGAGGGGTGGCCGTGGCGGGTTGCTAGGAATGCAGGATGCCGATGGCGCGTTGAAGACCGCGTTTCTCAGCTGTAAATGCTGCCTTGCTGCTTGCGTTGGAAAGCTAAAAAAGCGGGATGGGTGTGACGATAGTCCCGTTGCTGGGGTGGGGAGGGAGAGGGGGAGTGCGGATCATGTGAACCTTAGATATTTTTATTTTATTTTGTTTCTTGTCTTCACGATACTTTCTGAATGTTCTGTTTTTCAACAAGAGTATAACGAGAAAAAGACTGCAGAGTTTGCTTAATAAATGTAAAGACATTTTATGCCTTTTAAGATTCCTTTCTGATTCTAGTATAGCTCTACATCTGCGTAGCTTGTCTCTTAATTTAATTGAAATTTAAAATCCTACTCAGTGTCAGCTGACATCAATTCAGCGAGGCATTTTGGCCTTTGAGAGAATGACTGGCGTTGACTCTTAGGCACCAGATGTCTAAATGTTTGTTAAGTGCGTGATTTTTAATGGGGTGGGGGGGAGGACACTATTAAAAAATAAAACCTAGCAGTACTGTCTCCCAGCAGATCTCGCTTTATTGAAGAGGGTAGCGATGCCATTTCCTGCTGTGCCGTGGAGGGAGCAAAGCAATTTAGATCAGCAATTAAGGGAGTTGGATTAGGTGATTGTCGTAGGTCCCTTCCCACTGCAGGATTCTGTTCTATCACCTCGCCAGCCGTCGGTGGGGCTGAGAATAGGAGCCAGGAGCTGAGGGTCTCCTCCAGGGCTTTCACGTGCTTGTCGCTGTCAGAGTCGAGTTTTGATCCCTCGTCCTTTCTTGAGGATTAATGAAGAGTATCGAGCTTTAGTGGTAGATGAGAGAAATGAATGCAGTTCAGAATCTCCGCTGTAAGAGTTGCCTCGCATTTATTCAGTTTGAAATGCGCACTAGAATGTTATTTTTCTTTTTTGGTTGATAGATGAGGGCGCTTCTGCGGTGATGGGGAAGGACCCTGCCACCAGACCTCAGTTTGGGCCATTGGTGTTTTGCCGTAACTGCTCAGTCCTGTGCTGCCTTGGATGAGGCTGAAGCCGACCATGTGTTGAAATAACACTGGGGCCAAAAAGACCACAGACGTGAATGCGCTCCCATCGTTTCAGTTAATTCGGAGCTTTCCCCGTCTGAAGATTTATTCCACATTTCCCATCCCAAGCCGGACTGAAGCTCAGTGTGTGAAAGAATAAGCGGGATGGGTATTTTAACAGTTTTTAGTACAGGAATCAGTGGTAAGGTGATTATAAGGCTCTTAAAAAGAGAAAATATTTAACTGTAATGATCATCTTAGAGGTGAAGTAGTTAGTCAAGTGCTGTAGTGGAAGAGCTGGCGGGGCTAATCCACTGCAGAGCAATTCTCTGACAATTCTCTGCCCCTAAGGGATAACCCCTAAGGTTATCCCTTAGGGTACCAGGTATGGCCAGACTGGGAAAAGCAGCCAAAGGAAGTGAGGGAGAACTGGAGGGTGCTGGGGGAGTTGGCAGAAGAGTCTTGTGGCGCTGGGGAAGTGGGAAGGCTGAGTGGGAGATGAGATGAGATGAGGGATGGACGAAACCTGGGAGGGCAGGATTAGAGCCGTGCAGTTGGGAAGCAAATCTCCAAAGGTGGCATGGAGGGGAATGGCTGGAGGACTGGATAAAATGTCCTGTGAGAGCAGAGTGAGAAGGTCTCGGCTTGGCTGGGGGAGCTGTCAGCTCACTACGGTTAAAGGCCTTGTTGAAAAGGAGGAGGTGACGTCTGTGAGCTAAGAGATCATTCCTGAATACAGTGAAGGGCTAAAGATAATTTATGGAGACTCATGTTCGGGGTCAGGAGCCCTCGTTTACAATGAATTTGTCTGAATTTGACCCAAAAACTTTTCACAAAAAAAGTTACTTCCTAGTGTAAGTAGACCTGCCAACTACAGAAGTTAAATGGAGGAACTGGGCATGATGGTATTTATGTGTACTATCTGACTTTATAAACACCCTGGAATACTCTTTGTTTTTCAATTATAAGCTGTGTTGTAGCTTTTCAAAGGAAGGTTTGTTAAAACTTTCCAAATGAACTTGAATTGATGTTTTTTTTTTCCTTTTCTTGTGAAACAAAACCCAGTGCCTTGGAGTTCATGTGTCTGAATGTCCAGACTAAGGCTCAAAAAAGAGCATGAATTGCACTGCAGGGGAGCTTAAGAGTAGATCTACTTGTGTGTAGTCAGAGAAAACCAGAAGGACTGAAGTAGCTGGAAACGTTATCAAGGGGAGTGTAGGAGAATAAATCAAAGGTACTAAGGCATAAATGAGACAGGCTGGCTTGCAAGTAGATGGGGAGAGTGTTTATGGTGCTGAAAAAGCAGGCAGGGGAACAGCATAGGACTATTGAAGCAAAAGCCTGGAGGGACCGGAGGAATTTGGCTGCTGTGATTGAGGAGAAGGGGTGGGTGCTGAGGCAGCCTGGGGCTGGTCACTCCTGGGGGCAAGGGGTGTTCTCCCCCTCGTGGGACAACATCCACAGGAGAGCGAAATGGTGGTGTTTCAGACCCCCTAACCGTGATAAAGATCACATACTGTGGAGAGAACGAAAGCAGACCTGAAAAAAAGCAATTGGCAGTTAACAATATCCTAGAAGTCTTGCTGTTACTTGAAAGATAGCAAAGGGGAAGCACAGTTACTTCACTTAAGAGTTCTGTTTCCTCTAACAGATTTGTACTTCTCAGTCATCATATAACAGAGTTCCTTTGCATCTCCCCGTACTGCGCTACACGGACTGTTAAGAGGGTAAATGCACTTGAGGATCCTCGAGAGTGGAGGTGTAAGCGTATCACATTGCACGAGGCGTAGCCAGAAAGAAAAGACTTGCTGGATGATGTGATTTATAAATATAAGTGATTTGCTATTCTTATTTTTGGAGGACCGCTCTCTGTTCTGTTCTTTTCCTCGTTTTGGCAGTGGTGCGGGCTGCAACCCTGAAAATAATGTCTAAGTGGCCAGCCTAGCTCTCAGCTTTTAGGCTTTACTTTAAAAAGGGAATTCATAAAGACCTGGAATGAGCTTTAAAATATCACAGAAACTGTTGAGCTTCTTTTTCAGTTTCAGGGGAGATGTTTCAAATGCTAAATATATATATATACTTGTAAATGTTTATTGACAACTTGTTAATCCAAAGAGTATTTACATTTGTGTATAACAATATTTGTAGCCAACAGGTCTGTGGAAAAATCTTGATTTGAATAGAATGAAATATCACAGAATTCTGAGAATTTATGCTTTTATTAGGGGACTTCTCCATTTAATATTTTCAGTTAATGGAGAAAATACAATTCGGCGTATTTTGTATTCAAAGCTGAAGGCAGAAAATGTACTGCCCTGGAGAGTATATTAAAAATATATTATTATAAAAGTGAGTACTTTGACTACCCTATTGTATTTGAACACAGCAGTGCTAAACCATCAAGAGTATCTCAGCTGTGGTTGAGGACCTAAGTTTTTAGCTGCTGAAGGTAGTGCCACTATGAGCCCTGGCAGCCCGTTTCCTCCTCCCTACCTAGTTTCAGCTGTTATATCCTGTGTGCGCCACCCTCTCCATTGTCAAAAAGAAGATATTTATGTAGCTTTACAATGAACTGAATCAAACAACGGGCTTTTTTTTTTTTTTCCATTCCTCGTGGGGCTATATTTTGGCTGGCTCGGTTCCTCGCTGTGCTCCCCTCTCCAGCTCTGTGTCAAATCTTGTGCTAGCACAATGGAAGGGCTGGCTCGAGGGGGGGAGATGAGTGGCTGGGAGGGGGCTCGTTTGCTTAAACGAACGGTGCCAGAACTCCAAGCGCATCCCGAGCTTAACTCGGTCTCTGTCTCCCCAGGCATCCTCGTGGAAGCTGAACTCTTACATTCAACTCCTATTTCCTGATAAGGAAAAAAGGCAGCCCAGCCTCTTACACACAAATGAGACACATCTATGCTATCTGCCCGCTTTATGAGAACTGGAAACCTTCCTGGGTTCAGCTCACCCCTCAAATATGCTCTGGAGCTTTCTTAGCCTTTCTAGAAACAGACTCCAGCCGCCCACAATGTGTGCTTTTCCGGGTGTCACGATGAGGGGAGACAGTCTTCTCATTTTTGGTCTAATACTGAAAGCTCAGGATAATTCAGTTGAGAAGATGCAGGCAGTATCCGTTGCTATCCCTGTGTCCCTGCTTCTGACTTTTAAATGCTTCCTAATCTGAAAGGGTTAAAAATCAAATATTCCGACTTTCCTAATTCTCAGTTGGTTTGATGCTTGTCACAGACTTAAAGACCTACAAGATGAAGCATGACTAATTTGACTTTAAAAAGGTCTGCTGAAGGCTAGAGATTAAGAACATGTTTTTTTAAAAGCTGACATTTCTGTAGTTCTCAGCTATAAACCAGTTTTCTGTGTTTTCTTCCAACTTCCAAAAAACTCCTAAAATATTGCTGTGCGGTGTATTCTTGAGACATGTTAGTAGGCTGAGATTTTGAAGGAGGAACATGCCAAAAAACAGGACACGTTTTTTAAATTAAGTGTCTTCTGCCACTTCTACAGTCACTTCTATGCTTCTGGAATTAATTGTGATTTTATTTTATTTTTTCATGCAGAAAGACAAATCTTAATTTGTTACAGGGCAACAGAGCTCATGACTCAGGAGCCAGTTCATCATGACTATAAATATTCAACCCTGAAACAAACAGCCCATGTTCCTTTTCATGTGTTTGAACGAACAGTGCCAACTTTACAAAAGAAATGCTTTCTTTGGGTCATTTTTGCCCCCAAATGTCTTGTAGAGGCTTTTTTGTATTTAAGTGATAGGAAGACGTCATTGTGCATCATGCTTTCAGAGAAACTGTTTTCAGCAATTTGTGCACATCTGCCATATAAAAGTAGTTGAAGAGATGTTTTTTTAAATTTCGTCTTAATGTATTCAAGGGAAGATGGCAAAATTACGAGATGAGAAATCAGCAGATAGTCCAAAGCCAGATTTTTTAACTGGCCATTTGTTTTGTGTAGCTGGCGCAGCCCGCCTCACCCCAAGAACCTAGAATTTCAGAAGTGGCCAGTATCTGATTCTCTTGCAAGAAAACAAAATGGTGTAATCCTTCCCAGTGCCTTCTGGCATACTAAAACCGTAGTAAATCTTCCTGCAGTGACAACCACAAAAACAATGCTGCATCTAGCATTTCCTACGGGAGGAAAAAACAAATAAAATAGCCATTTCAGAGCTGTTCAAGAACTCCCCCCTTTGACAAAGTCCCGATGCTGCTATTGTTTTTACTGAAACTCAACTGTATTTTATATCGAGATTTTGGGGTATACCCTTTTTTTTTGTGTGCTTGCAAATAAGAGATGATCTCAGATAAGTACGTCTCGTAGTCCCGTAGACATCCCAAGACTGACTCTTGACAGGGAATGAGAAGAGGGCATTCCTTAAAGGCCTCCGAATCCTGGAAGCTGTGTGGATTGTGGGAAATCCACTGGAAGTCGGGACTGCGTGCACATCCTTGGTTTCTCAACCTGTCTGTCAGGCAAAGTGCCACCAGCGTCAGCAGTTGGCAAGGTCTCTGCAGCAGCAGAAAGATGCAAAAATCAGGCTTTCCCCATCTCTTCTCCCCCATCTCCCCTGATAACAAGGTCGCTATTTTAAATTTTCCTCCTTTTGGCTCTTCTGTTTGCCTTCTGTTTTTTGAAACGGGAAGATGTGCTTTCTTCCCGTTCTAAAGCAATGACTAGGGCTAACAACTTGCCTTTGTTTAATAGTTCTGACATGTTCACGAATACCTACACAACTCAGTAATACCTATTCTCTCCTTTTTTAGGTAACCATCCCGCTACACTGGGGATGGTCACCAGAGGGACTTCTGCTTCTGACTCCCCAGAAAATGAATGGGAGAAATAATATAATGTCCTTCTCTCCATGGCAAAAGCCCCAAGGTCGTGAAAGTTTGTGGAAGTGCAGATACGCTGGCTAGAAACAGAGTTTGCCGAATGCCAGAGATTACTTTGGGTTTTGGCAATAGATACACCAGACTTCTGGTATTGGTCACGCTCCTTCCTTTTACACAAGCCATTGTTAGAGCATTTATTCAGGATGCTAAAGATGCTGCCTCTGTTTTCTCCCTGCCTATGGGGTTCCTGCTAGCAGAAGGTTCCGACTACCAAACTGCTGAGGTTCTGGTTTCTAGCCATTGGTTATTTAATTATTTATACAAAACGGAAACATTTTAAGAGACAAAATCTGGACTACGCCTCCTTCAAGAAAAGGATGGATAGAGTAGTATTGTAGGAGGAGGAAATACAGGGTAGGATTCCTTGGAACTGATAAGAAATTGTCTTAGTACCTCCCCACAGCCCAGGAGAGAGCTCAGATCTCCGAGCTGCGCCGCTATCAGGTAGATTAAATATAATTTGTCTACACTGCTATAAAACATGACACTGGCACAGTCTGCATGCCTGGAAGTATGAGGATTAGCCCCACCTAGTCTGCTTTCAGAAGGGGTTGTGTTTCACTTGGATTTTACTGGCTGTTGCTAGCGCGGTCAGTTCTGCCAGAACAGACGAGAGGACCTTATGAACAGTAACTTAAAAATTGAAAAAATAAGCCAAAGAAGACACAAGAAGTCTTACGGTAATCGTTACAGTTCTTTCAGCCTTAGTGTGTCGTGCAAAGAGTTAGAATAGTTCAAAGGCAGTTTCCTTTGGCGAATGTTTATTTGGTCAAGTTCAGCTTAGTGGCTTAGACCCCGAACAGAAACACTGGCTTCAAACAGAGCGCTGCTGTGAAAGTAGGAATAGCCTGTGGCCTTCCAGACCTCACAAGCCATGTGGGTTTGTTACACAGGGTCAAAACAAAGATTGTCCCTTAAAACGCGTATACATTAGCTCAGTGTATGTCACGCACCGCAGTCTTTTATCTCAGATCTGCTCTTCTCCCCCGTCACTGGGGCTGTGCCAAAGTCACCGAGATGCCGGATGAACTACGGGCTTCCCAGTAAAAAGCAGAGGTGGTATGATTGGACCATCCGAACTACTTAGATCATTAGGCTTGGAACGCTACGGCTTCTGTTTACTAAGCTTGAAGTACTACATCCTTTGGTGCTTATCTTTGCTTCTTGATTCCCTTTACATTGCAGAAAGCAGGGTGAGGGAGAACCCAATGGGTGCTTCTCTTTTAAATGGAGCCTGGAAGATCTTGTTAGTTGGAGGGGTTTGGGTTTTTTTGTTGTTGGGTTTTTTGTTTGTTTGTTTGTTTGTTTTTCAGGTCCTTAGCTGGCTGAATCTTCAGACTTCTTATAAATGCACTAAGCATTAAAAGAGTATTATTAATACACGATGAGATAAGCCAAGTTCAACTACTTAAAGTGACCATCAACCCCGTGCAGATGCTATTAGGACAGGAACCTGATACCATGCCAAATCTGGAGAGTTATCTTTGATCTATCTCCATTTTATTTGTAACCATCCAGTTAATCACAGACTTCCTCTGACTTTTATGAAGTGGGGGGAAAAAAAAAAAAACACCCAAACAAAACCCTGCATCCTTTGTAACATCTCTGAAGTGCTTTAAACTTCGCAGATGTTGGTGGATTTGTGTGATGGGGAGGTATGAGCTCCATCTGGTGGCTAACTGGAAACGTGCGGATTTATTGAAAAGAAAAGCTCATTTCGAGGGGAGCTAGAGGATTTCAGAGTCCAGGAGGAGGGCACAACATTTTACCTCCAATCTAGCTTACCGTGGGCTAAAAGCCGTTCCCAAACGCCAGCGGTGCTGCGGTGTTCGCAGTTCTGTACGTACACCGCGCCGCCGCAGTTGGCACTGATTAACAGTATTTTTGGAGTCTCAGCGGAAAAACGTAATTGAATATCCAGAGGCACGCTCAGAGGTGGTCCCACACAGCGCAGTCAGTGTGTTTGGGTGGGGGTGTAAAGAAAGCTCAGTGTGAGCTGAACTAACAGGGATCTCTGACTGTAAAATGCAGGCCGGCATTTAATAAACAGCAATGTTAAACACTGATATAGCCTAGGGAAAAATAACGCTCACGTGCGTACCGTAGTGAGAATGCCTTTTTTTTTTTTTTCTCCTTTGTTAGTTTACAAACAAACAAACAAACAAAAAAAAGGCATTTTCTGAGCATTGAGCTAGTCAAGTAAGAGCTACTTTGAGATAACGGCATCAGTCCAGTGAATTCCCCTCCCAGATTTGAGGAAGGCAGTAGGTGTACACACGGACTGGCTGCCAGAGCCAGCAGTTTGGGAAGCTAGGAGTTTGCCCGAGCCCTCCCTCCCCATGTTCACATCGCCCTCCTGGCATGAAACAAGCGCCGTTTGTGCCAGAGGGCTGGTTTTTTTGCCCGCCGTCAGTATGTGACGTGGCACAGAGGGCAGATAGAACATACAGACGATTCTGGGCCTGGCCACGGTCACACGGGGCATCCTGTAATGCACACCCTGAAGTGTGAAGCACCACTGCCAAGGCTTTCCTCTCAAAGGTGTGCCAGGAAATTTGGCCGTGAGCTGGCCTTGAGGATGCTCTAGCAGGTAAGTAATGCAGAGAGCTGACAAACCTGGCTTCACGTGCAGCCTCGAAGCCTCTCCTGCTCTGCAGTGTAGACACAACCATTTGTTCCATCGTGTACATAGAAGCCTCAAGTGTGAATTAGCCAAAAGCAGGACAGTTTGTACAATGTGATTAACATATCCAGAGAAAAGAAGTCAGTGTACCCAAGAAAAAAAAAGCACCCTGAGGATTGTCTTTAAAAAAGTTACATCCGCATGTTTCTAATTTCTTGACTGTTCGTATCGGATACGAAGCTGCTCCTATTTGTCATAAATTAGTTTGGTGGAAAGAGACTTGCAGGAATTGTAAATATTTATATCATTTGTCTGCATTTAACCTAAAATGAGAATTTGGGGAGGGGGGGGTTAAGTAAATCTGTAACAGTTACCTCTGAGTTAGGCAAGGAAAAAACAAAACAAAAGAAAAAACCGGAACAGAGGCAAATATGAAGCAGTAAGAAGTATTCCAGGGTGGGGGTGATCCAAGCTATGCGAAGTCCAAGCTGAGGGGAAATAATACTCCTGCGATTTTTTGAGCGTTCACTAAGCCAAGCCATAAACCGCTGCTGGAAAGCAACACATACAGTGTTAAAAATAACTTCTGGGAGGCTTGGGAAGTGAAGTTTTTCTTTGGCAAAACCTTTAGCCGTTTTGAAAATGGAAGGAAAAGGAGAAAGAAACAAACAAAAGTTTCTGAAACGAGATGAAAACTTTAAGGTTAAGTTGTGTTTTTGGTGGGGCAGGGGTTGAAGGAAATGAACCGCGTGGCTTTTAAGCAGAGTTCCCGACTGTGGTGGGTGCCCTGAATGTAACTGGATGGGTATTTAGAGCAAAACCGCACCATGGTGAGGTGGGAGGGACCACATCATGCTAGCAAATACAGTACTGCAGTGTGGGCTTCTGACTTTTAATATTTTTCTTGCATTTCTTTTCTGCATGGCAGTAGTGAAATAGGGACTTCTAAGCTTCTGAACAACTGAGAGAACCAGGTTTGAAGAAGACATGAGGAAGAACTGGTCGGCAAAAGATTTCATAAAAACTCAGAACCGCGTGTGCCAGATCTGAATTGGCACCACCTTTGCTTTTTTGACATACTGCAGCAATCGCAAAAGGCACCAAAGCAGTCAAATTAGAACATGCAGTAAAAGTTGTTTTGGACTCTTCTCTGTATTATAAAACTTACTTCCCTGTGACTACTATTTACACCTGTTAAAAACAAATTCGAAGTCACCTTTCATGGAGCAGACAGCCAAAAGTGGCAGATGCCAGGTGTTAAGGGCTGCATTGAAATAAGTTTGCAGAATTTGCTATTCATGTGCTGGAGCGCACCTTTTCTGAAATGAGGCTTCTTAGAATTTGTCAAAAACTGTTTAGATTGTTTAGTTAAACGTTAGAAGTGTATACTCGTGAACTGAAACGTGTGTATTTTCAGACAGTTACAATGCCAAACTATCGAGTGTTAAAAAAGAGGAAAAAATATTTAAGCTGGAGTACAAGGAGGAAAAACAAATAATCTTAAAAACTGAGGACAGAGGGTCCCTGAGGAAGGACAGGATGGTGAGAAAGATCCAGATGACCCGATTCCCCCTGCTGCCATGATCATCATTTGCAAGCTGAAGAGGACCCTCCATGGAGCACGGTGCTTGTATGTGGAGAGTAAAGAAATGGTGCTCTGGTCTTATTGCAAGAATGGGGAAAAAAATTTTACCAACAAGGAGATGAGTAAATGTCAATCAATCTTCACAGGGCACAGGGCGCACCTTGTTCTGCATCTAAGCCTTGCAAAAGCTGGCTTGAAGAGGAGAATCAGGCATTCATGTTCAGAGTTGAGCATTTTAGGAATCCCAATGTTTGCAGCTAAATTAACGGGGAAAAAAAAAAAAACCTAACCAAAAAACCAAGAAGGCAGTAAATGTTTCAAATTAGGGCCAGCATGGATTGAAAAAAATATTAATTTCTTTTGCTTCCCCAGACAACAGTGGATCAGCTTGAGACATGTAAGCAGACTAAATGTGCTGATCTATATTCTGCTGTAGTTACGCATCTTACTAATTCTACTCGTGACTATAAAAGGATGTTTCATTGTTCAGTATAACTGTTATCTCAAGAAGAGTCTGTCTATAATTTTATTTATAGTTGGCATCATTTTCATTACTGTTGTTACGAAGTGTGTAAAATATTGTCTGTATTGCAGCTTGTATAGGGCATGTGTCTGTGCTTGCTTTAGTCTTTTTGAGTTTTATAAAGTTGCTATACGAATGCAAGAAAAGATGTTCAGGTATCTTTGGATGTGGTTGCTTAATCTAATCATATAGCCCCAGACATTTCAGCATATGGATGTTGAAGGTATCGGCTCCATTAATACATAACACCTTAAATATTAAATGTGGGCGTTTTAAAAGCCTTCAGTGCAATACTGGAACGCCGACACTTCTGTCCCAGTGGCTGTGCTGGAGCAAAGGGAAGATGGTGAATATCTGGGCAAAGCCAGATCCCGCTTTGGACTCTGCAGGGAGAAGGGACAATATAGCTGGGAAACCAAATAGAAAATGGGATGTCCTTTCCATAGAGAACAGGAAGGACCTTCACGGTAAGGACCACCACGAAGCAGAGGAGAGAGAGCAAGGAAATACGTTTATAGCATCACCTAAAGATAAGCCTTCAACGTTATACTAAGCACAGGACATCTAGAACAGGCTGCAACTCTTCTGTAACTTAGCTATTATTTGTAGTCTATGTAGAGTATCAGTGTAGACATTCCAGGTTAGTTTTCATCACCTTTAAAGCTTACTCTGTGATTTGATAAAGTATCTTTAATAAAATATTCTCACAAATCTGCTTATTATTCTCATTTAATTCCATCTTATACCCGAGTTAAAACAGTCCTGGCAACAGGGTGAAGTTCCAGTTGCCACCTGTTTCATCTGCTCCTGCGTTTTTCCTATCCACCTAAGAATCACAAGGTAAAACTGAGATGAGGAAAAATCGAATAATCATAGGAATGAGAAAATAAGAGAAATTTATAGCACTGCTACTGTTCAATTATTATAACAATTCTCCACAGTAAGCACTTAAATGAATCTGAGAGATTAGTCAAATTGCATTCATCTCGAGTATGAAGTATTGGTCTTTGCCTGCCTTTACAGTACACCTTTTCCCTTGTTTAAGACTTACCATCGTTTTCCAGCTTTACAGTTACTGCCGGTAACTACAGTATGTTGTTTAACCCCATTCACAGCAGTTCTAAACAAAATTTTCTGTTTTCATTTATTCACCCACTGGACCATGTAGAGGATCCTTTTAATATCTTCACGGTGCTTGAAAAAGAACATAAAAGTTGCACACAGAGAATCCAGGAGAAAGCAATGAGAATGTCTGGAAGCCTAGAAAACTTTGCCTCTGAGCACAGACTGAATGATTTTAGGTCATCTGACAGAAGAGATAGTAGAGGAGAGACAGAATGATTTTCAGGTACATATAAAAGCTGGTTGCAAAGAAAAATGGAATAACATTTTCTCAAATCCACAACTAACAGGAACAGAAATAATTGCCTTAAATTGCCAGAAAGGAGATTCTGGTTAGAGACAAAATGAGACTAAGTGACCTATTGAGGTCCTTTTCTACGATTACTTGCGAACTATCTGCTTTAAAGTCCCTCACTTACTACTCTCAGTAGACCCGGCAGCGGCTGCAAGAAACGGAGGCTGCAGTTGTAGGAAAGTAAAGAACTTTGCCTAAAATGCACAACACACCAGTTTATCTAGTTAGCACTAGTGATACTGACCTGAGCTTTTAATCACGCCTCAGCAAACTGTCAGAAGTTTATGTCAATAAATGTGCTTTAAAACCACTTAATTACAAAATAATTATTCCTTGAAACATCAAGCACAAGTTTAATCCCTGTTGACAACTTGTATGATTTTATTGAGTCTAATCAATCTGAGGCAGCCTGTTTTTCATTGTGAGATGGTGTGATCAGCTATTTTATTTATTAAAAAAAATAGCTCTGCAAATTACATGGAAAATTCTAAAAGTTTAATCTGAACATATGCTAAAGATTAAAAAGCCAGAAGGTGAATAAAGCCATGTGTGTTTTTTAAGCTCGTAATTTTAAACTAGGTTTATAATTTTAGGAGATCTGACTCATGAGTTTTGAACTTCTGGTTTGGCAATACCAAATTACTGTGCCCTATATTCTGCTGTTCTGAATATTTCCATATTACTGATCATGCATTTGCATCATTTGCCCCAAACATGTTATACGGATTCGCGGAACTTTATTTTGTCATTCACAAAAACAAAGGAACACTTATTTAAAATTATCATGTATTATGGCTGCTTTTCAAATTTAGAAGGAGCATCTGTGTGCAAAAAGTGGAGGTATATAAAACCAAAATAACAAAAAAACCAAAAAAGATACATTGTTCCCCCCACATACACTACGATTTTTAACACAACAGCACCTTGTCAGAAGAATCTGTTGTCATTTCATACGCTGGTAGCTCTTTTCTGAATTCCAATTACTAGACAAATATACACTAATTTAAACAACATGAAGAATTTCAGTGATGAAAAGGTATTATGACAAAGTATTATTTGTTCTTAGAACAGCTGTTGTTTAGACTTTTCTGAACTCTTTGCTGTATTATAAAACAATTAATTTATCCTCACCAATACAGTCTGATTTATGCAATATTCTGGATAGTTTTACTAGAAAAATGGATGTGAGGGAAATGGATACCAGAATTTAAGGTCCAAGATCTTCTGACTGTCAAACCTGAACAGACCATTGCATTTCAACTTCAGCATTTTATGTCTGATTCAACTGTAACTTGTGTTCACTCCTATTTTTATACGACATTGCCTTATGAAATATGTGGGGGGAAAAAAAATCTTCCTTTTATCAAGATAAAGGTGAGTTCTCAGCTCTGCTCCAGATACTGAGCTCTTGCTTCACTGGAGAAATCTAAATGTCATCTTCATTTCTGGCTGGGTGGTGTAATGGAGAATAGCCTACAGCATGTTACACAACGCTGCCAACCAGGAGACACGGGTGCGTTATCGATCCTAAACACAAATAAATGGATCAGAAAGAGGCCTGCTACTTCCAGAGGCGCCGACTTGCTCTTGTGGGGGTTACTATGAAAATAATGGCTTACAGATTCAGGGTGGGGGAATAACAGCGAATGTTTTGTTAAAGGGAAAATCAAACTTGCACTGAAGTCCTCACCATAAAGCTCACTCTTTAATTTCTGAACCAGTCTGTTCGGCTCACCTATAACAAGCCTGCCTATGAAGCAACATGAAAGAAAATCATGTGGCTCTTCCCATATGAGAGGATGACTGCATAGATGAGTTGGTTCACAAATTGGGCTGCAAGTCTTGGAGAACTGCTGACAAAAAACAGGCTTCTAATAGCTCTGCTGAGAAGAGAGAATAAGTCTAATGAGGTTTTAGATGCTGCTCCCTCTAGTTAGACTGGACTTTCTCTAAGGACATCAGTCAGAGATGACGGCAAGAACATCTCGTGAACTTCTGATTAGGAACAAAAGCTTAAAATGCATCTCAGACCCATGCGTATTGTTGTACAAGGAGAAAACAGCATCTGTGTGAAAAGAAATACTGCTGCAACAGGCCAAATTACCTATCTGGTAGCCTGAGTCTAGAGACCTTTTGATTTTTCCCGAGAATGCACACGAGTATGTCATTTACACCATTAACATTAAAAGGGTACGCTCATACATTCCTCCAGGATCTTTTCCCCAAATTTACTACAGCAAAACAACAATTCAAATGATGAAATAAATAGGACTGAGGGAGTACTCGATCAGGGCAAGCAGTAATCCAGTCAACACAAACACCTCTTTAGCAGGTTATCAGCAACATCTGGGTATCAGCACAACCGTATCAGGGCCATACTGGTTATTGGGCCAAGGAAACCCCAAACAAGTTTTGTCTGGAGCTGTTGTACATATTTTGTGCCCGGGCTGATAAAACATACAGCTAAAAGCTTTGGGCCAAGTTAATGAAATGTCCCTTCTAAATCTGATAAAACCTGTTTGATTACAGCTACACTTAAATGAGATATCAAATTAATTTTGCTGCAAAAACTGCTTATTGTGCTGATCAATATTGTTGTGTTACTTCTTAGTCCATTTGTTCTATCTCTTGTTTCTGTACATACGTTTTTGAGGCAGGAATCCTCTTTTTACTCTGAAATAACAGGGCCTGAGTTTGTACTGCAGCTACCAAAACAGGGTTCTCGGGCATTACTAGTGCTCCTAAGAGATACAGGCCTCACAAGGATACAAATAATAAATAACAATCAGCTTTTCAACTGAAACGGAATTTATCAACCAACTCTCTTCGTATTGCTCTGGCATTTCTCCCCGCTCCATAGGATACAATCAACTGAATGAAGTAGCAGTGAATTACAGGAAGAGATAGTTCCTTGATGAATCAGTCACTGGTCTAACTACGAGAGAAACTGACACCCCTCCCATCAAAGAAATATGCACACGGTATATATAGAGCAGGTCCTGTTGGAGGTAGGGAGAGCTGATGGTTTCCATTTTCCATTGACTTCGTTCGGATTTCTCCAAGGTCAGAACCGATGTGAAAAAAAGACCAGGATCTGTGGAAGAATAATAATTATTTAAACATCTACAATATTTACTGTCAGAAACTGAAACTCTTCCGTCTCAAAACTACATGCACGCACACTAGACAAAAGACATGGAATCCTCGTTTCTTGTAAACAGGCTTTGAAACATACACTAATTGAAACAAGTGTGTTTTTGAACAGGAGTATCTGTAGTAACTGCATGGACACAAATCGTCCCGGGAAAAGCTGTAACATATTTTCTGTAAGGGCTGCTATAGCGTAATGCTGAAGACTGGGGACAAAAATTAATGAAATTTAAGCATACAGCGTATTTAATCCTTCTCTCGTGTAACACGTGAAGTCTATGGGTAACAGGCTCGGCCACACTTTTAAAGGAGGTATCCAAACGGAGCTTCTCACTAAGCCTCTGAGGAAAAAAAAGATCTCAGCGTGGTGTTTTGCTCTCCTTACTAGAACCGGAATATTTTGAAGTGTTTGTCTCAAAGTAAGGAGGAATAATTTGGAGGAAGCACAACAGATTGTCTCCTTTTAATATGTTTTCATCAAAGCACTTTCCTAGCTCCGAGTTAATAGCTCCGTAGCTTTGGCTAAATGTAGGCGTGACGGCATTTCACGTTAGCACAAGAGACAAAAAAATTTGGAGGCGCTTCAAGAATGGCCGTGACCAGGCAGACACACGCAGCAGCGGCAGCAGGGCTCCCCAAACTCCCAAATACTTATTTGGGAGGGGAAAGCCAGCTGCCACCCCCTCACCTTCCAAGGCCGGGGCAGGTTATTACCACAGGGGCACCAGTGACAAGGGACCCCTTGCCCCTTGGGGGTGGCCGGGGCCCTCGCTGCCCACCTCCCCCGAGAGGATGTGGGCAGGAAGGGCTGTCAGCCGGCCAAGTACAGCCAGAATAAGGCTAAAAACCGCCTCAGCCTGTACTGGCGGCAGGACTTTCCCTCCGCCATAGAATTCTCCTCAGGCTGGCGGCACCTCAGCCCCGGCCGAGGCGGGAGGGGTGGGGGGGGGGGGTGGGGGGGCGGGTGTCGGCTCGGCGGCCGCG
>JAOXJK010015632.1:0-28516 GCA_025774025.1 Xenus cinereus | reverse complement strand
GGCTCTGCTTCTTCTGGCACCGGGACAGCCTCCCCCCAGGGTCGCAGCTCATCGCAGGGAGCGAAGGGGGGGTGACAGCCGGGGTGCCGAGCCCGTCCCCAAGCTCCGGGGCACCCCCCGGAGCCGCGCCCGCCGCCGGTACCCCGGAGAGGGTCGCATCCTGCTGGCGGGCACCTGCTCCCATCCCTGGCTCCCCCGCATCCCCCACCCCAAAACGTCCCGCTCACCCCTAGCGCCCGTCCCGCTCCTGCCGTGGCCGGGATGTCACCCAGGGGCGGGGGACACCAGCGGCGGAAACCGGGCCGGATCCTGGCTCCTCCCGCCCGCTATAAATGGCGAGGAGCCGGGCGGGTTCCGGGCAGGCGGCGCTTGCTCGGTGCCTGGGGAGCCGTCTCTCTCCCTGCCGGCTCTGCCTGCCGAGGCCCCGCTCCGCAGGGGGTTGCCAAAGCCGCCCCCCGGGTAGAAGAGCGGCGGGGACGGGCTCCGGTGCGGGAGCGGGGGCCGAGCCGGGCATCCCTCGCCTGGGAACCGTCCCTGGGCGGGAGGCAGCGCGGAGCTGCCGGTCCGGTGCTCTGCCGGCCAAGGGAAGCGCCGGGGAGGTGGAGCTCGGGGTGAATCCCAGCGGCCGTTTTAGGGCAAAGAGGTTTCTAGGGTGGCTTTCCCCGTCGTCTTTCATGTTGTGGGCCCGGAGGTTCCTTCAGGGCATCAGAGGAGTCTCATGGTTGTGCCCAGCAAGAGTCCCCTGCGCTGGGGGTGGCATGAGTTGAATTAACCAGTGTATTCAAAGCCCAGCGTTTCAAGTCAGTTGATTTAAAAGGTTAGAGAGATTTGTCACCTTTCTGGCTTCTATTGACACGAAATAGTTGATTTAGCAGAGCACTGAATTGCAGTTCTGCTTTCCGTGTCACCCCCTTGTTCCAAGTCTCAAGTATTCGCACAGCGTTGCAGTGGACAGCCAAGCCAACTCTTGTGGTATTGGGGGTGGGAGGTAAACGTATCCACGGAAATCCAGAAATCTGCTTTACCTGGGCACAGCTGAGCCCTGTTGCCTGGGGAGAGCCTGGGCTGGGATCCCACCGGCTGCGGGGGGGGTGTGGGGGTGAGCGTGGTCAGCAGCACCCGGCACTCGCAGGATGGCACGGCCAGCGGGAGCGCAGCGGGAAGCTGCCGCCGAACAGGCAGGAAAAATGCTTTTATGATTGCAGTGAAATTCCAGCATAAGGTTGACAGTTCGTTTGCGCACGAGGAGGTCTCTCGCGCTGCGTCGTTTTCATTATGTAGCGAGGCTGAAAGCCCCCTTGCGTTCCCACCCTCTCCAGAATAGCTGGGCTGTGCTGGATGGACAGCTGGTGCGGGCTGGAATGGCCCAGAACAAACTGCCTTTTATCTACCTGACTGCTCGTGGAGGTTACAAATACTCTTTTGGCCAACAGCACTCGTGACTTTATGGGTACAAGGGAAAAGAGAAAGGGTAAGTAAATAATATGCAGGATTATGGCAGAAACAGCAGGAAGCCCACGCTGTTCCTCACCGTAATCAGAAGTGAGGCTGCAAAGAACGGGAAAAGCATCAGAGAAACCTTAATGGTGCATTCTTTCCGTCTCAAATCTTCCACCGTGGCACTGGAAATTCTTTCAGGGCTTGTAGAAAGCTCAGGCAGGGCCTCGCTCTCCTGGGCCCTGTGGGTGCTCTGTCATGGGGTGGTGTCTCTCACACTGCATGTTATTAGGCCTTGCCGCAAACACCTCTGATCTTCTTCTGCAGGGGGGTCCTTAGCATAGTCTGGGACTGAGCTGGTGCAGATCCCTACCCATGTTCATCACCAAGTGGCAGCCTCAGAGTTTGCAGACCCCAAAGAGAGTTTATGACAGGATCTCATTCTTCAGAAAGATTTTGTTAAGTTATGCTCTTGTTTAGTAGCCACAGGCCGGGGGCTGATGACAACCCTACTTCTTGTCCACTCAACTCTGACAGCAAGGAGACAGCTCTCCTTCAAACAATCACTTCTTTTAGTCTCCAGCACTACCAAGGGGGGCAATGTGGGTCATCTTCTGCAGCTCGCACCAGATGAACTCAGTGTCGTCTTATATATTTCTCTCCCCAGTTGGACCTGCCTTGCCAGAAGAGGAGCGAGAACTGTGTCCAGCTCAGTCTGCTAATCCCCTCCCCATGGAAGGATTTGGGTAGGGTGATCTCATGTAAACCTGCCTGGGATGCTGTAATTAATTCTGACCTCATCAGTCTACGGTTTGTGGATCTACCAGAGGTGTGTATGTGATGATGTGCAGCACACTTGTGCTGGCAAATTCTGGATGGACTTTGTGTTTTTCAACCAGCCTCTGAAGACAGCACAGTCTCTGATGGGATTTAGGACATATTTTAATTTGGGTTTATAATATGAGATTTTAGATGAACAGTTTCAAAGGTTTTCAGCAAATGCAATGATTTATTAATCATTTCTTCTCAACGTACGGGAAATACTATTAAAATAAAAGAGCAGAAAGTAATACAGATCAATTGGAAAATACTGCTAACTATAGGTGTGTACTTGGGTGTTCATTTTGATCATATGCGGTGTTCATGATGCAGCCATAATCTTGCTCATGTGCTCTGTCATCCCGGGACCATCTCAAAGAAGATTCCCTTGATAAGTCAGCTGTATCCATTTTCCTGTTCCTTCTGTACAATGGGGGAAAAGAAAGAACAACCATTTTAAATTTCTGTTGTTATCTGCAGTGAGAGGTCAAACAATGGTGCAAGCATGAATGAAGTCAGATTTTGGAGAAGCCCAAGTTTTGTGGTAGAGACGCATATGCCCTGTGTACAGGAAATGGCATGTGTTCATTTCTGAGAAAAAGCTAAGTTTTCCCTCACATTCTTCACGCAAGATCCTGAATGCTGTGGTTCCCTTCTCGCCCTGTGGGTGTGTGAGCAATGGGAGTTTTGAGGTTTACAGGTGCTAAAAGGGGTGTATGTGTCTTGACTCTGCTGAGCGTAGCAAAGCTGGGAAAAGCCTTACCTGTAGGTGTACACTGCAGAGGAGATGAGAATGATGATAACAGCCACGCCAGCCACAACTCCAATAATGATGGCAACTGGAGGGCCCTCAGGCTCCACTATAGGATCTTGAAAAGAAGATGAAAGAGCCCAGTCAGTGAAAGGTAACCATACTGTGTAGACAATTTTTTTCCTCAATCATTGCCCCTCTGCTTGATTTATACTGTGTTCTCTGATTAATGTGACTTTCTGGAGTGGTTTCAGACCCAAGTCCTGTATGCTCTACAGAGTCCTGCTGTCCTGCTTTCTAGAACCTCTCCACTGGGGGATCTGACCCCTTCTTTTGGCTTGGATGCCCACGGGCTCTTACCCACTGAGTTACTTCTAAATTACAGCAGGAAATGTAAATTACAGGAAACGAAGAGCAAGCTCAATCTTCTCCATAATGACACCCATTTTTGAAAGTGGTGTGTAATGCAGACAGTGAAATTCAAAATAGTTTTCTTACCTGCCCTTTCATCTGTGCAGATTGGTCCTGTGTACAATTCTGAACACTCACAGGAGTGGGGAGAATTGCCGTTTGTAGTTTCAGAGCAAACTCCATCATTCTTACAAGGATTTGGCATACATGGTCCACCTAGCAAAAAAAGGAGAAGTGCTTCAGACTTTCTGATAATCCAATCCTGAGAGAATTCTTCTTGCTTAGATTATGCTGACTCCTAATGCTGGATATTCCCTGTTTTTTAAGGTGCGTTACTTGTACTTGGCCGGAGGAATAAGGGAAAGAAACACTGTTTCTACAATTAAACATCAGAGTAAGATCCCTGGTATGCTTTTCTTCTGTACGCACTCTGCTGCAACTCTCCCCAACCCAGTGATGTCCTAAAGCAGTAAATCAAGACTTCTTAGCATCAAAGACAATGTGATAGCAGTTGACTCACTCTTGTAGCATCCACGACTGTAGTTTGAAATGCCACAGATTTCGTCAGATCCACACACTATGTCCGAGCAGAAGACAGTGGAGCTTTCTGTGCACTGGCATTTCTGAGAGCAGTCATCAGTGGTGAATGTTTCTCCAATCTGGAAGACAGCAGTTAAATGTTAAAAAATATCAACTAAAATCAGCCAGAAAAACTTTGAGCGGAGCCCTAGGGCCCCATGCTGTTCTCTTGGATGCCCTCCTGTGAATAGCAACAGGGCAGATTTTTTCTTTTTTTTTTGTAGTTTGTACAAAAAAGAAAGCAAACAGTTTACTAATCCAGATCTTTGAAACTCAAGGATGGCCCAAGAAAGAAGGCAAAAGAAGAGTATGGGATATGAGATCCTAGCCTCAGGTGGACTACATGTGCAACCAACAAGCCCTTAACTGTTGCTGGAGATAAGAGAGAGTGGCAGATGCAACACATGATGCTTTTAAGGCAATGTGGAAAGACCATGTGCCTTTTTTCTGGCAAGTGCCACCTGTTTATAGCAAGTGTCTGCCTCCTCCCATAAAACAATATTTACTGGCTTTTGCCTTTTCTATAGCAAATCTCCAGTGTTACAACAGAAATCTATGAGATTATGAAGCTCTTGTATCCTGCAATGCCAATGGAGGATTCTCCATGTTCCTCAGAGTCCAGCCTTGCCTGAGGGTCTCTTCATGTAATAGCCAGTTCTCAACTCTGCCTACACCACTCTTCACTGAGAGGAGAGGGACCACAGTGACTGACAGAATTTCTCTGTAACTGGTGTGTTGTAAACTTTAGAGCATATGAGGCTATTATTTATCATAATAAAGGTGTAGAATTAACATGGAGGTCAGAGCGTAATCATATACTTTCTCCAAGTGCCTGCCTTGAGTGTTCTGGCAGGCAGACTTTCAGAGGCAGACCAAGTGATCTACTCTCTCTTTTCTTTCCTGCAGAGGCCAGAATTGTACTAAACAATTGTTCTTTGTTTCTAATGCAAAATTATGTGCTGAGGAGAATGAGGAGATTGTCAAAATAATTAGCAGAAGAAAACATTGTTTGGTGCTGCGGGAGCTGTCTGACCCAGAGGGAGACTGTACCTCATAATATTTGTTAAGGTACGTGCAGCCACATTGTTTGTAAGGCACGCAGTCAGAACCACTGAGAACAAAGCCAGGGAGACATTCACAGCCTTCAACACAAGGTGATTCGCACTCCGAGGGGCTGGTGAAGTCGTGGCAGGATGCTGGGCATGCGGATGTGCACGAGCTGTAGTTGCTGTTGGCAGGACATGATATAGCTGTAAAAATAGGGAGAGTCCAGTTATAGCAGGCTGCTGCGCATTGCTTACTTACACAATGCCCTTTGATAACCAGAGGATGTTACCATTTGATAGGGGGCAATACAATGAACACACACACACACGCAGAGATCTGCACGCATGTATAATAGTACTGAAGCTGCAAGTAAAGCACTCCAAAAGTCAGGAAATGCATCATCAAAGCTATTTGTTTGCTACGCTCTCATTCCTGGTGCTCGCTGCAAATAACTCCTCACACATTCAGGGCAGCCACCCCTGCAAGCGTCAGAGCAGTTTCACGACTGTGGGAGCTGTGTTACACCAGGAATACAAAGTCATCTAACTATGGGTGATGCAGGGGTAGTATAGTTTAATGAATCTCATAACTTGAAAAAAAAAAAAACCAGAAAAAAGCTGAGATTATTGTAAGTTTTATTTCAGCATTTTTTTTTACTCTGAAAGATTTGGAGCTTTTAGCTGAATCTTTTTTTTATCTTGAAATTTCACAGGCAAGAAAAAAAGAAAGAACTAGTATGTTTTGTAGATTTAAAAAAAGATTGAAATGAATTTTTTCCTTCAGATTTGTGGCTTTTGATGGTCTGCAAAATTTTAACTTCTTTGCCCGCTTAGGAATGGGGACGTTTTTTTTCTCTTACAAAACTTCTGACAACAGGGGAGCTGACCTAAGCTGACCGCTCTGCTTTCCTAAGTAGCTTTCTAAGTGGGGGTCTAAATGCAAAAGTCAGTATAGGACACGGAAGAAAGGCCAGAAGAGTGAGTGTGCAGGCTAAGCTGTGAACAGTGTGAATCAACGTGCTTTTACTCCCCAAGAATCTTTGTTCCATGGTCCATCTAGAAAAAGCCTCAAATCTCAGATTTTGAGTCCTTTAGGCAGAAAGCGTAATTTCTGTATCTTTCTGTGCTTACCACAAACTGTCCGTTGCCTCCAGCCTTCCATACGGACTCCTTGCTGCTGACAAGCCAGCACATATTCCTCCAGACTGCGACATAAGGTAGCGTTATCATCTCCTTGCACACACATATCAAACAGGCAGCTCCTGCGTGCAACATGAGAAAGCGTTCATTCCCAATACCTTTGTTATTGTTTATTTTCAGCTGCTTTTCTGCCTGGCTCTGAGTTACCTCTGTTTTCCTGTATCTTGCTGACAGGAAAACAGAGGAATAAAAAAATCCCAAACCCAAGTGCAGCCACATGTTTGGGAATATCAGGTGATCTGTTGTGCAGCTGCTGCTAACATGCGAGGTATTCATATATGGAAAGGCAATAAAGAGGTACCTGACTGTTTGTCACAGTAAGTTATTCTTTGCTATCTGCTCCTGGTTTGGGCTAGCATGGCTGTATCTTGCTTACGGAGCAATTTTTAGTGCTGCTAAGTCTTATAGCTGGACTACACACTTCTTTCAATACTTTGTTCCTGTCCATATGCCTTGAGTATTGACACAGAATTCTGTTTGTTTGCCAGTGCTACCTTCTCAGCTTTGCTCATCATCTGAATATCCATGGCCTGATTTCCAGAGGCACTGAAATCTGAGATGGGATCTGCAAGTATGCAGCACCTCAGAAAAATCAGGCAACCACTAAGAAGGTGAAACAGGCTGCTCAATTTAATTCTAGAATGAGGAGAAAAGTATGTCAAGAATCAGGATATTCGCACTGAAGCCAGTGGTTCAGTTTATTTGGCTTAAGATACCTTCACATTCTTCTCACAAGTAAGAGGGACTTTGAAGTGGGAATTGGCTATCTTTAAACATTAGTTACAACTATATGACTAAAGAAAACTGGCAGCTACTTGGCAATTTTATGACTGATGATGGATTAATGGTGAATGTGGGGATGAATCAACAGGATTCATACAGTTCAAAATTAGGTGTGTAGGAGAGCAGCCGTGAAACACAGCAAGGGGAACTTCGCTGAAGATATCGGGTTAGTTACTCTTCACTAATTTGTTTTTTGCACTTCTCCATGAAAGATTCAAGAGGTGTCACTGCCAGCTTCAGCCTTTGTGGCTGTAGCATGAAGGCTACATTTTATGAACTCTAAATAGATGGCCAAAGGCACTTAATATCCCCAACTACTATTAATACCCTGGAGACTGAAGACACAAAGTTCTTGTCAGAACTAGCACCAAAATGATTTTGCAAATGGGGAGAACAACTGTCTGCAGTAGACACTTACGTGTAATAGAAATCTGGTGAGACCGTAGAATGACAATTTACGAAAGGACCTCTCGAGTCAATCAGGATTTGACATCTAGAAGTGCTGTTTTCTTGTCCCAGCTGATTTTCATTGCAGCCTTGGAAGAGCCCTGGATCTGGTTCCTCCTCAGACTCATTTTTGGAATTGACATCTCGTCTGGAAGTAAAGTCATTATGAAACCATCAGTTCTCTGTACACCCAGCATTCACAGTACTGCTCTCCAAGTAACATCAGAAGAGTACTTCTGCCTTGTGATGTAAATGTGAGTGTAAGCTTATTTTTCTCTCATGATTTATCCTGAACGGGAAGGAGATAGGTGAAGCAAATCAAGGATGTACTAGAACACTTCCTACTGTCTTAGAGATTTGGGGATATTTAAGCCAAAAATGGATAGCTGTAATTATCTCTTTGGAAATTCTGCATGACACAGGCTTCATCCAATGCCTCCTTCGTCCAATCTATTCAGTAAAACTTAAATTTTAGCCAGAATGATGCAGCTGGAATAGACCACTGTTTCTTGGACATATGTTCACTTGCAGTGAGCAGCTGACTGCATGCCTGAAGTGCCAGAATTCTCCTGTAGGGATGGCCTCCAGAGCCCCTTCATGCTCAACATTACCCTACATGCTGCTTTCTACTATTCTGGCAAACAAGTTTTTGCAGCCAAATTATATCCTGACAGCTAATACGATTCCATTTACTTGCTGAAAAAGTTCTGTGTTAGTGGCTAAGAAACCTCAAGAGGTTTTTCAAAGCAAATTGGGAAGGAAGGAAGGAAGGAAGGAAGGAAGGAAACTTCTTTCCCCACCTGTTTCAATGTCCTGTATGGACTAATTAGCACGGAATTTGCCTGACCACAAATATTATGCTCATTTATACTCAAAAGAATGTCCTTACCTTTTGTGTACTGGCAGAAAACACTAGATAGCCATGCAAGTAAGGAAATCAGACTCTCCCAGAACCCCTTCTGGGAGGAATTTTGAATTCATCTTGATGGATTTCAAAGCAACCTTCATGTTCCAGAGGGAGGGATGACACTGAACCAGGATTTGCCCTCCCTCAGGCCCATTCAGCACAACATGATGTATTTATCTTTGCCAGGAACCATGAACTTGGCAAAGAGCTTATGCATCCCCCTGCCCTAGCAGTTGTAATGGCTGTAACTCCAAAGAAGGATGCTGAATTGGAGTAATGCAGTGATAGTTCAGGCCTCTTTTGGCTAGACAGAAGAGCACTGATAGTTCACCTTAGTGATGAGCAGGAAAAGTCCCTACGCAAAGACCAAGGGAAGAAGAAAGACCAAAAATAAGACAGTGTAGTTATTCCTGGATATTAACTATGGCTTAATTCACTCACTCCCAGTGGCTGTGCTTGCTGTGGATATTAGGTAAAAAAAATTAAGTACCTGAGACGAGAAGTTTTTCTTTGTAGAGGCACTTTCCAGCTCTCACCAAAATTATTCACATTTTTCACCCAAACGCCTTCTGGATTTGTGAAATCATTTCTGTATCTGCCATCAAAGTCACCACACAAGCCTTCCACTCTGTTTCTGTAGGTGTTGGCCAGCTTTATATCTAGGGAAGTTCAGAAGGAAAAAAAGCCATTACATAGGAATCTTTGCTCCTGAGTGTATGGAAGATGTGGAAAGCAGTGCCAAGTACTGCATTTCATGATTCAGATTGGAGTTGGTCACACGACATGGGCCTATACATAGGATATGAACACAGCCCCAAACATACATGTTCATACATGTAGTCATAGGACTGTTTCTGTGCTCTGCAACATGGATCATGAAAAAAGTAATTTCTTGCACCTAATAAATTATATAACAAGACATCGTCACCCGAGTGCTCTTAGTGCACTTAGTGCGTACTGCTTACTGCTTTGCAACAAACTGAATGCAGCACCCACTTTATGCCCTTCACTTACAATCCACTTGCTCATTGAAAAACAGAATCCCTATAAAACAGACCTTTTATTTCTGCAGATGGAGTTTTAGGGTTTGGAATGGTGGTCATGTGTATAAATGGCCTGGCACTTTTGCCATATACTCAGAAATAACATGGCTATATTCTATTGTAAACCAGAAGTAACTGTTTTGAACAATGAAGGTAATATGTGTTCAATTTACATGAGTGAGTTGTGTATATGGGATAGAAGAGTCCTGATGAGAAACGCTAAATAATGGGATTATTCAGAATAGACTTGGGAGGAAGCATGTAGAAGGATGCACTCACAACACATTTTGCTTTAATTTTCTGGAAGAATCGTAGGCTCAAAGAGTAAAGGTTTCTAATTTTGCCTTGGCTTTACACGTCCTCTGGGATGAGAGCATTTTTTGAGACAGTGCATAAATATTCATGTACATTGTCTTAGAGTCACTTACCTGCATTTTGATTGCCATCAAAGCTCACGTATAAGCCAAAATCTGTCTCCAGGTAAATTCTCGTTGTCCTCTGATATATACGAATACCTTCATGAGGATGAGCAGGGGGTCTCACCCTCACACCATCCAACTAATAGGGAAAGAATAAGTTAAAATTCATAATATATAGGCCAAATTAAAATCTGGCTTCAGTACAGGTCAATGCTACAAATTAACACTCCTCTGGTTTTATGATAAATATATCGGATAATTCAACCAGGTAAAAAACTCTATCCATTTTTTATTTTAAATTAACAAAATCATGTATTGAAGAGAGTGATCTGGACACAGTATTTTCATGTCATCCTAAGAGATTTCTACTATTGAACTAAAAATGTATACATGAATGAAACAAATTAAATTTTCCTACCTTTATCTGTACTTTTCCCTACCACTGATAAAAAATTGTATGGCTTTATTGTAAGCCTTGGGGTATTTGGGATTTTATTCCTAAATCTCTATATATTCATTTATTTGTTTGAAGTAGAATTATATCCTTCATAGCTATAGAGAAAAAAAGGCTCAACACAACTAAAATTCACATTTGTGTTTGCCCTGAAGCACTACTTTAATAATATAGTTAGCTTTAATACTTAAGTTCTTCAGAACAGACATTTAATACTCCAAGGTGTTTTACTCTAAGGGAGAGCCTTTCTCTGTGCTCTGCAGTCAGTGAGAGACTTACCAATAGCTGCTTGTTCTGCCTGAATCGCACTGTGTGATTGTAAACATTGATGAGAATCTCTTTCAGGTAAGTAATGTGTCGACTTCCACGGAGAGGATAGTTTGTGCCTTCAATGCTGAACTGTCTCAGAGTATCAGGTAGGTCAGGGATGGTCTGAGCCAGAATATATGTGTATTTCCCTTGAAAGTGGTGCACCAGACCATCGAAGGTGATGTAGTGTGGATCACCCATGACCCGGCATTTCCCAAAACCTAAAGGAGCAGAGCTTTGTTACTCTCCAGTCTGAATGTGCACATACCAGATCCCAAGCATGGATCATTTTAACATAAGTTAGATAAAAACGATTGCTGCTAGCATGCATGTCACTTAAACTAAAGATGGGTGCTCAGGCATCACCTGAGTGAACGGGCACTCAAATGGAGAGACAGCCAGAGAAACTCATTCATCTGCTGAGAACCAACTGCGAGCCAACTGAACTGAAGCAGAACATTAGGGTTTATAGACTTTATATAGAGACTAATCAGTGCGCATTGGTCCTCTGCAGAGGATTGACTAGACCACACAGCATGGTTTGCAGTGGGCTCTTCGAGATGTTGGTCTCATAATCCTCAGAATGTGTCGCTACAAAATTATTGGAACGTGAAATGCACCATCTAATTTTGGCTGGCTCACTGCTGTTGCACTGATTTCTTCTGAGGTTACTAAATTGATCACTGCCTTCACCAGACCTAACAATCAGATGCAACGAGTATGTCTAAGTATTCTCCTTGATCATTGAGCAGAGGACAAACCATTATCCAAGGACGAAGGCTCTCCTTAAGACAGCTGGGGTGCCTCTGCTGTGGTATTTTGCCAACATGGAGCAGGAAGAGGATGGATTTGCATTATGCTCTTGTACTGATCATCAATACAGTATGACCTATGCCATACTATTCTTCAAAATTGAAGTGTAGAGTTACTAGGCAACAAGCTATGTCGTAAAACATGTAATTTACCCAGAGAATATGGGAACCAAGGTTCTCTGACTGGCCTATTACATGTCTTTTCAGATTTGCCTTTATTTTTTCTGTTCTTGAATCAATGTGCAATGGAAAAAACAGAATCATTGCCAAAGAACTCACAAACATAGGTGAGTTTTGGCTTTATTATATGCAATGCAAATCTTTTTTTCTTTTCTTTTTATTTACTGACTGAACTGTGAAATTTTTAGATTTAATTAAATTTCAAACTCTTGTTCCTCTTCCCTCTACAAATTCTTTGTCTTGTACTGGAACTTTCAATTCTAAGAACTGAGCCCTTTTTGTGTTCGATAAAGTGTCATCAATAGCACTGTCAGAGCTTACTTCTTTCCTGTGGAAAAGACTGGAAGTGCCACGGAAGAAAGAATAGACACCAATATCCTTCCTCCTTCTCCAACCCTCATGGTACACCACGTGAAGACCTGCCCGCACATACCTGTTGGATTGCACTTGTGTTTTCCATTTTTGATCACGCAGGTTTCTTTAGAATCACAGCTATATTTCTTACATTTGATGACACCGTTCTTCTGACACTGGCATCTTTTGGTGCAGTGTGGAGTTATCCAGGTCTCCCCAGCCTGGATGGAAATTGGGTTAATAATATGTTACCAAAGTGTTCAGCTTTGCAGTGCAATACAAGTTCAATAGCAAAGGGTGTGGGGGGTGCCCAGGTGCAACCTGTCTAGTTGGCAAATCCGGAGGTAGTTTCACCAAGAGCCTGGAAGGGGGATCTCAGTCTATTCATCTTACTGTCTTCGACATGAGAATTTAAAGACAAAGCAGGACTAGGGCAGACTGCTTGAATTACTCTGATCAATTGACTAGTTTAGAATATGCCTCAATTTTGGCCTCAGGTGCAGAGTACCAAGCTCCTGCACCTCCTAATACCTGAGCCTGCAGTTTTTACTGATCAGATGAAAGGTATTTGAGAGGTAGCCCCTGACAATTTCTCTCTCTCTCTCATTCAGATGGACAGGGGGCCAATTTTCTACAAGTTTTGCAGTCAGAGATTTGCTCCACAAACTACTTACACTGTAATAATTGTTGTCATCATCTCTGCAGCCACAATTGCTCAGAGGTACACACTTGCCATTACTGAGCACATAATTATCATCACACTCACAGCCTTCTGTGCACTGTTCTGTCTTCTCACAAAGGGAAGAGGCAAAAATGTCATTGCATGTTGATGGACAGGTGGAGACACAGTCTGTGTAATAGCTGTGAGATGGACAGGGCAATGCTGTGTGGGTGAAGAGAATAGAACCAGTGTTATTAAATACATTTATAAAATGCACTGTGAACACGTGCCTGCCTGAAAGCTACAACTTGGCCTGTAAAATGGTAGTATAGAATTGCCTTTTAACAGCTGCTTTTGATTATCAACTAGGTTTGATTTTTTTTTTTATGTTTTATTTTAAAACCCAACAAAAACAAAACAGAGAACCCTCTCTGGAGCTGCTGATTCAGTTCTATTACAAGTACGCAAATCATTCAGACTCAGTATTCCAGTTCAGCTGCAAATGGGCACTGCTACAAATAAGAATCTTTAAGGCAAATTCCTTAGAATGTTCAACCTCACAGTGATGCCAACGAGGTGTATATCTAGCTTAACCACAGACAAGAACAACCACATGCAAGAACAACAGATATCCATTGTCAGAGTGAAGAGATTCATCTAGCTCCATACCCTATTTCTGCCAATGTCTAGAGATGCATAAGGGAACAGTTCAAGAAACAGAGTAGCAGGACAAAGGGTTCATTTGTCCAGTATTTTCCTCCACTTGTGGCAAAGAGGCAACCAGGAATTTCTGATGGTCCTATTCAACATTCATCTAGCTTGTTTTTTAACCAGCTAATTGTTTTGTCCTCCACAATGTTATGTGATAATTAATTCCACAATGTATAACTAAATTGTGAAAAAAACAGCAAAAAGAAACCCACTATGTAATCTCTACTCGTTTTTACATAATTTATTTGTAGCTTTGTTGAATGGGTGCAGTGAGGCACATATACTGGATATTAATCCAAGAACACAGCCCCTAAGAAACTGGCCAAATTGTCAGTTTTCATTCAAAACACAATGAGTGGCATTGAGCTCTGTGTCCTAACACAGTATTGCCCTTTGTTTTAGTCTCCTGATTATATTATTTCTCCATTTTAGGCTCACTGCAATGTCTCATGGCGCTCATTGGGCTACTGAAGGCACTCCACCTGACTATCCATAATTTGCCTAGTCCAGAGCTATCACTGGCTTTAGCTCAACCTGAACACAGTTCAGTGCAACAATGGAGTCATAAAATCATAATAACAGAATTGGAATTTTTGAGAATTTGGGGTTAATTTTCTTTTACACAACTTCTTCACCTAATATTGCTAATTTGCCTTCCAATTTTCAGTGTTTTCACTTGCTTGTGCACTTACGACAGAATGTGCTATTCCTCCATCTAATGGTGATTCCATGACTCCTGCAGGTGTCCACGTAGAATTGAACTATGTCACAGAGAGCAGACTTCATGCCATCATACCGGCACATGTCATAGATGCAGATCTGTATGAAGTCTTCAGGGTTGACTAGATTATGACACGCTTTGAATTTGTCTGATTTTAGAACATTGCACTGGCTTTCAATGACTGGTTTACTCTCAGCAGTGCAAGGAGGAACATCATCTTCTCTTAAGTCTGGTAAACAGCTGCGTGAAAGCACAGACACAGTTGCATTTAGGTTTCAAAGGCATATAAAATACAGAGACTGAAACTGAATATTTGTTTCTACTGAAAGGTATTAAACAAGTAACATTAGAGACTACAGTCTTCTTTCGGTCTATGCATGATAGATTAGGCAGAATTAGACCTGCCCAGCAACCGCCATGCTTCATCTGACCCTCGTTACTCTCACTGATCTTGTCCCTGACTAGAGGATTGACTTCTCAGCTTTAGTTCGGACATGTCTCGTCACTGAAAACTTGTGTGGTGATCTGGACCCTTGGCAGACCCTGGCTTCCATACTTGGGCCTGCCCTGCTTGCCTTGCTCGGGTAGTGTGGGATGGGTCCTGGCTGGTGAGAACACTGTTCTCTCGGCTGTGTTATCACACTTGGCTCCCTGTCCCTTAGGGAGCAGCTGGCCCTCACTGTTCCTCAACACTGTACCCCAACTCCAGGTGTTTCCAGTGTAAAATAAACACGGTGGACTGCCCCAAAACCTAATTCCCCAAGTCTGTATGTAGATCAACAGAATGCCTGTGGTTTCCCTCTGGCCCATCCAGTGGTTTCCTGTTGTGATGGCATTTTTTTGAGCTTCAAATTGAGGAAGAAAAGTGTCTCATACACTGCTTATATTTAACAAAGGAGCAAACAGTCAAAACAATTGAATGGAGACTGTTTATCAAAGGAAAATGGAAGGTAAGAAAAGAAGTTATATTTACCCTGCATCACTGTCTTCCTCCACTTTCCAGCTATTTCCAAACTGTGCAACATTGACGAGTGTACCATTGGGCAAGACCAGATCATCTGTACGATCATCATTGAAGTTACCGCACATTCCCTGTACCTGCAAATGAACAGGAACCACATTCTAAGGACAATCTGTTCTACATCAGCTTCCCCAATAACTTCTTATTCATTGCCTATGAAACAATGTGACCAAATCACCAACAACAACCAATCTTGTACCAGAAATTTCAGACATACTCACTAGTGTCTGACTGCATCCATGGAGAAATAAAATAGGAACTGCAGTAAATTGGTGGTTCCCTAAGGCTTCAAGGCATTTAATTCTATAAGTTGGATGCATTCCCCGAGCCAGGTCACTTTCTTTACTTACCCTTTTGGAACACAAGGAAATTTTTGTGAAGAGAAAAAAATAAAAAGGAAAAATTTACAGGTGTTACAATACAGCTACAAAGAAAGATGCAATAGCAAAACACTGGATTAAAAGAAATTAAAAGTAAATGCATAGAGCAGAGGTTTTGAAACAGTGCCAGATGTTTACATACTAAATCTTACCTTTGAGAAATAAGAGTGTGGGAGGATGATTTCCAGATGGTGATTGCCATCATATTTCACTATCATACCAAAATCAGTTTCTAGTACTATAAATTTGCCAACGTTTCCAATGGACACGCCTCGCAAACGGTTCTCCATTGGAGTGTAGACTCTCTCGTTGTTCAACTGGAAAGACATGTCATTTGTCAGTATCGACGTTCTTCCATGAAAGCTTTTCTGCTCACAATCTATATTCCTTGCAGTGCTGAAGATTTCTTTATGACAGTTTCATCTCCTTTACACTTCCACCATTGCATATTCCAACTATGGGTTGCAGGAATCAGCCTTTTAGCTGAAGAGAGCTGGACAGGACTCATAGCCTGTACCTTTAACAGGGAGCTGGAAAGATCCCTGATAGTGAGGAAGCTCTTACCCACTCACCCACAGCATTCTCTGCCGCTGGTACTGTCACATGCTATTCTAGACCAATACAGTATAACTTGTTTTTCCTCTGCTCTTTTTTAGCCAGCTATAGGTGGTTGAGTTAACAACGGCTATTGAAGTGGGGAGCCCCATTTTTTACTGAGGGCAACAATTCTCCGACCTGGAGGCTCTGGGCTCCACCTCTGAGATACAGCCAATAGAGCAGTAAATCCAAACCAGAAGCCTTGGCAACTAGTAAGAAATTATATTTTCCCATAATATCCAGTTAATTGAGGTGCCCACAAGCATGCACATACATATTCCTGAGATGAATGAAGATGAAACGTGAAGATCCTTTCTCCTACAACTACTGTAGTGAACTCATTTTAAGATACTTCTTTTCAGAATAAAGAGCACCATCACCTACCAGGATCCCTTGGTTTTTCTGAAGGGTGATTCGTACACCATACACATCTATGTAGACTTCTTTCAGGTATGTGGCCCCTCTTAGTCCTCTGTCTTCATTCTTGCCAAGGATGGTTATAGGAATGATGCTGGTTTTGTTGACAACCTCAACTAAGGTGTAGGTGCAGGTACCCACAAAAGTGTACATCAGCCCGTCAAAAGTGAAATAATGGGGATCTCCTGCCACTTGACATGTTCCTTGACCTGAAAGTAAAAAAAATAATCTAAGAACTTTGAACTGGATTTCACCATGGACTCAGCTGACAAAAGATGTTTGCATTAGTGTAGCAACCTAATCCCTGACATTATTAAGTAGACAAACCTTCACAGTGTTCTCTCAAATTAATGCCAGTGCCATTTATTTGGAAACAAGAAATTTCCAGAAAGTGTCTCCTAAATTTAATTTGCAGATTATGTACAAACTGGCAACTTGGCAGCAAAAGAACCTCTTTATGCATTCCTATATGCAGTTGTAGGCATTATTTATGGTAGTTGAGAATAATACAGAGCTTTTCTACTTAACTATATAAAAATTCATAATTGTATGTATAAACATAGGTCTAAATATAAAAGTAAATAAGTTTGCATCTATATACATAGGTACTCAGTGCACTCGCCATCACCCAGACTCTCAGAAATGCAGTTCTCAACTATTCCCAAATTTAGATCTTGCAGTACTGGTGATGTGGGACTTGAATTTGTATTATCAAGACAAAATGAATGCAAGTGACCTTGCAAGCTTCTGGGTAGCATCAGTTTTTGCTGATATCCACTACAACAGAAAGGAATCTGTGCTTGCAAGACAGATCATTGTGTCTTTTCATCTCTTAGCACTGGCAGCAATCATTTGAGACTTCATTGCCATCACGTATGAAAACATATTTAAATAAAGCTAGAAGGAGAAGAAGGATCTAATTATGGAATTGACATTGAGAACCATTTTCAGCCAGAATTTACCATTGGAATGACAGCCCAGCACACCATCCTGAATACTGCATTCTTCTTGGACTCCACACTCCCAGGGTGTGCACGTGATGTTGTTTTTAGCCTTGCAGGTGCAGCGTTCAGTGCAGGAATTATTGGTGAACCAGCTTTCATCCAGCTGAGTGGAAAAAAGAGTGTAGAAGTATATACTATAAGATAAATTGGAAGATAATACCATAAGGGACAATCAAATTACTAGTGTTTGAATGAGCATTATATTTGATCATTTGGGCAATTATAGCCACATAGCTCACAGATCAAGAAGGCTGGCAAAGTGAGTCTATTTTGTGATTATTAATGACATAAATAATAACTGTGTTAGTGTTATTAATATCTTTTCCTCTTACGGTAATAAAGAATGAGATCCCTTGTTCTTTTTCTTTTTTTTAGAATATCTGAGGTAACTTGCCTGGTGATACTGATTTTTTTCATCAACACAACCACAGCTGCTTTCTGGCACACATTTGTCTCCACTCAAAACATAGCCTTCCTTACAGAAGCAACCTTCCACTGGTAAGGAATTGCAGGAATCAACTGCTGAGATGTTCAAGCAGGTAGAGGGACACCTAGTACCACAGCTCTTGTAGATGCTGCCTCCAGGACAGAACATTGCTAGGGAGAAAAAGAAAAAATAAGATCACTCAAAAGGGCAAAATCACGATACAAGTTTTCCTGATGCTTTCACTGTTTGCTCTGGAAAATATATAAAAATTGCTGTTAGAAAGTCTGACACTGGAGAGTGCTGTGTACAAAGTATTTTCTTGCAGTGTGAGATGGGTGGTTTTTGGTAGAGGTGAGTAAGACAGGTGGGCCACCCTGCGCATCACCTCACAAAGGAAGTCAAACATTGTAGGCTCTCTTTGAGGTAGGTCTGATGTGATTATACAAGACTAATTTTGCTTGGTTCAGTAAACCTTTTTCTGCAGGTTTAAAGACCTAAAGTTACTCCATTCTCTTCCCATACCGGCTGATATGGCCCCATTACTGTAGTTCCTATTTGAACACCTGCCATGTATTTAAAAATAGAACTAAAAATCAAAATCCATCTTTCACTGAGACCCCTTGAGGAAAATATATTATGCTGTTATGTCCCTCCTGCTCATGGTAGAATTGGGCTTCTATCTCTCAAAGGAAGGGAAGACATTACATTTTACAGAAATCCTGAGGCATTTGTCCATTTCTGTCATCTGAAAAACCTACATATGACTGTCATTTACTTCTGTCCCTGCAGCAGGTTCTCTTAGTCCTGCCAGGCAATTAACAGCCAACATCTCCAGTCACCTATCCGGAGTACCTGCTCTTTGTCAGGTTCTTAATCGAGTTTTTATTGGATTTGATGGAGGGAGCACTTAAGAGTCAATCCTCTTAATGTGACTGAGTCTTCTCTATCACTTTAATCAAGCCATAAATATTTAGATCCTGGGCTATGGCCTCAGACTATGGGTCTGGCTGTCTATAGCTTTAATCTGACTTGGAGAGTAGAAGCTCATTTCTTGCTCTTTTTATATATGAATTCTGCGTGCTCTGTCCTAGGGCTGACTTAGCGGGTGCTTTAAAGCCATTCTAAAGTTACAGTAATTATTTTTCCAAACTTAGCAACTCCAAGAATCTCTCGATAGTTTTTATGGTTTAATTTCAATGCAGAGCTTATTGTGGACCATAGAAAAAAAGAAACAGAAAAAAAAGGTGCAAATCTGGAGAAGGTAATACAGTGGTAACTGGTATAATCAAAATTACAGTAAAAAAAACATAGAGAAGAATTACGGTTCACCTTTAGAGGACCTTTTTCCTCCAGATATGTACTTTGTAGATAAAAAGTCCTTTAGAAGATTTTTGGCAAGCACAAAACTGCCCAGTGCTGCATAAAATCAGTACCTGGAAATCCTTATTCTAAGAAATATGAGTTCATTGTATTAAATTTACCATAACGTCATGCTGAAGAGAATTAATTGCAAGATAGGTGAGAATGCTTGATTTCTTTGCTTTATAGAGAAGTACTCATAAACTTCCTAAAACCAGCTGTTTCTCAAGGTCTCTTAATAAACCAAAAGCCATGGATAGGCATTTGTGTATTGAGGACTACCAGCTCTGCTTAAATTGAGGATGGTGGATTTTCAGTGGAGCAAAGCAACAGTTATTTCCCCAGTGAGGAAGCTCACATAAGATACAGTTGAATGCAGTCAAACTTTTCCAAGAAACTAATAGTAAATAATTAAAACTTTAAGGATTAGACCTACACGTATCTAAGTGTTTATGAAAATTATTGTTTTATACAAATACTAGAATGGTACTGAAACTGAAGTAGGCTCAAGACACAACAAAAAAGAAACTATACTCAAAACATTACATAAAATGAAATAACATGCATAAAAAAAGTAGAGGGGAAAGTGCATAGTTTTGAAGTTTAAATCCAGAATAGATATTTATAAGTCACAATACTCACGGCAAAGAGTAGCATTCCTCCACTCTATGCATATCCCAGCATTGATACACGACTCAGCATAGGCCTGAAGTCCATAGCATAAGGATGTTGCCTGTCCATCGGTGAAACACATGTCATAAACACAGTTTTCAAAGAACTTCTCTGGAGGCACCTTGGTATGACAATCCTTGAAGATTCCTGTAAATCAAGAAAGATATATAGAAGGACAGAAAAAAAAAAAAAAGGGAATGATAACATCACCACCACCATCTATTTTCTGTCGTGGCAAATGTCTTGTGAGTACTCCAGGCTAACTTTGTTTAGTAAGTTAAACCAACACTTGAAATGGAGCATGTACAATGAGACTTGGCCCTCTTGATCAGACTTTCTTCTTTTTGCATGATTGTTACAGCATAGCTTCCAGAAATTAAGAGTTGCTGGCTAGGCAAACCACTAATTCTGGACAACTGCATCGGCTCTCCAATGCAGGGAATATCTACAGAATTTCAGATAAAGTATCTGTAATACATGCAGAGATGCAGCCTCTGAATTATTTCTTTTAGTAAACAGAGTGCAAGTCACTATAAAGCAAAGAGCACCTATGGCTCCCTGTGCACATTGTCAGATAGACTTCACGGACACATTGGCACTGTCTGAATGGTTGACGTATCTTGACCAAGCACCTATGAATTTTATGTTGGCCTTTTACACTGGAGGTTTTACATGCTTCCAATGTGAGCTCAGAACAACAGACTATAGAGAAGGCCCAACACAAGCTGTAAAGCTCTCCATCACATGGTTCATACTACCTGTTGGGTCTGTGATCATGCCGCATGCTGTGTTCTTCTTTGCTTCACTCTCCTGCACAGGATCACATTGCTCTTCTGTCCCACTTGAGCAACTGGGAAAAGCAAGCAAAATCAAGTGTATGTTTCACATCTCCTACTACCCGATTTTCAGTGGAAGACTGATGCACCCTGCACAACAGGGTGTATTTTATTAGGCACAAAGCTTTATCCAGTCTCTTTGAAAAGCTGATGCCAGCCTTATCACTGAAGGGACTCCTTTTTGATGCCTTCTGGGTTATTCAAAGGCTTATTCTTAGCTGATAAAAGACCCATGGGATCCAATCAGTTATGTTTTCCAATCAGGGAATTGGACTGAGGTTCCATCCACCCTCACACTCAGCAGATAGTTCCTGCTTTGGAAAACAAGACTTAAAGCACACAAGCCCTCTTCTCATTCCCTGTTTAATATAAAGGGGCAGATCCCTACTTTTAATGGGCAGTTGGAAGGTGTAAAATGGGACTGGATGACAAAACCAGGGAGTGGTTTGTAGAGTTTGATTCGCAAATGCCATGTGATTAAGTTAATATACGTACATGGTGTTATTCTCAGGTACAAGCCAGCTTTGTCCAAGATCATTGGAATCACTTGCAATGTCACCATTGGGCTTTATGTTGTCATCGTCTGGATCACCATTATAATTACCTGTGAGGGGAAAAAGTGACTTATGGGACACATGAAGTTTACATCTGTAGAAAAAACCTAGGTGTCAGCTGTAAAACAAATTACTATCAACTAGGGAGAGTATATATGCAACAGCAATGTGTACTGGGCAAAGTAAGAAGGGCTCAATTGTGTTTTAGACTTTGACCACTGACAAGAGCTGCCGTTCAGAGACCTGTGGACTTGAAGCAAGAAGACTGTAAGTTCTTATGATCATATCGCATACAAGAAAGAATCACTTAGGAAAATCCAGCTTGTTTCCTTGGATCCTGCCTGTAGAATGTTGAACTAAAAATCAAAAGGTGTTTTCATACCATTATATTCTTAAGCAGATTTCCTGAATGGAAAATGTGAAAAACACAATGAAGAGATAACTGAACTAGGAAATTTCAGATGATCCAAATCAAAGAATAATCAGAAACTCACAAGATAAGCTACTCTTGCAATTTTTATGATGCCATTTTCATCCTGAAATACATTTCATATAATCACTTGGGTTTCAGAATGTTGTTCCAACTAAGCTTCCTCAAGTTCAGGCATTAGCAACATTGTTGATGAAAAGTTACTAGTCACTACTAATTCCAGCAAGCTCCTACTCTCATTGGCTACATAAGCCACCTGTGACTCTTACTTTGCTATCCTATTACAATAGAATTTCTTGCAGAACACAGTAGAATGTGCCCTTTGTGTCTAATCTTTCTCACAGGACTCTAAAAGTCCTTTATATTTTGCTTCATATATAGCACTTAATATTCTATAGTATTTGAATTTTGGAACTAAAGCATGAATTTTTTTTCTTACTCATCAAGTCTGTCAGGTCAGGATTATCCATTTTGGATCCTTGTCATTGCTTTGGTTTAATGTTTTTGTCTTAGCTAGAATAAAAAGTAGGTAAAAATAAGCCTTTTCTTTCTTTTTCTTTTTCTTTGAACATATAAAGATGATCATTCAGGTTGTATAAATACCTCCTAAAATAGCACAGGAAAACAGCAGCAGGAAAGTTTGAGGATGCTGGCAGTAAGCTATTCTGAAGATTGCTCTCTGCAGTGGAAATACCCTCAAGTTTTAATGATTCACAAAATTAAATTGTACAGCATTCTTCACACCCAACAGAAAAAAAAAATACATCAGAACAGAAATAACAGAACAATGTATTTGTAGAATTCTTGAGCAGATTCATGCAAATAATTACTCTTCCTAAATTTAAACTGTAGAACTGACGTGAGGTTTTTTTTTTATTTGGCTAAAAATGTTATTTGTAGTTATACCTCACAACATTAAATTGGATAGCATGTTAACAGGAATTTTGTAAGTAACAGTTCTGAGAAACTGAAAAATTCTAGCACGTTTTCTTCACTGCTGTAAATTGTAGTCCATTTGACAAGCACTAGTTGCATGGAGAGTAAGTATGACACGCAAAGAAAAAAAGTTTACATAATCACCAGCCTCCGTAACACACTAAAAAGTGACTAAGGCTATGACTTACCACAGAGGCCACAGAGCAGACCACTGTAAATAGAGGGCACAGAGACTTCTGCATAGTGATTTCCGTCATATCTCACCCACAGCCCGAAGTCAGTTTCCAAGAGAACATATCCACCACTGTTTTGAATACTGATCTTCTTTTCAATAAATACAGGCAGGTTCATTCTGCTGCCATTCACCTGTATAACAAGTTGTAAAAGTTAGTGTATGGCTGCTGGGACTCTTACAACTGCCAGCAGATGAAATACATTAGTGAAAGATATGATCTTGTGCACAAGGTAACTGGAAGTAATTAAAGAACACTTCATCTGAGCAAATTTGTTGGACATTTCATTAACAGAGGTACATTTAAGTAATAAAAAGAGAAAGTTTGCTATGAACTGTACCATCAGAGAAAATATTTCATTATCTGAATGTCAGTTTAAAAATATTACATATGTCTTTTAAGCAAATATTTTCTTACATTCACTTTCTTGTTTTTCAGCAAAGAAATCTGGTGGCCATAGACTTCCACATGCACTGACTTCACGTAAGAGACTTTGGTGTTGGCTCCTCTGTGCTCATTTGTTGTGGACACATCAAAGTATGGGAGCGTCTCAGAGACATTGCACACTTTGGAGAGGGTGTAAGTGCAATTTCCCATGAAATGATGAACTCTGTGGTCAAAAGTGTTATAATGTGGATCGCCAGAGGCACTGCAGGAAGCACGGCCTGGGAAGAAAGAAAGACAGAATAATTCCCTCTGAATCTCTACCAGACATCTACTGTTGCTTTGTTCCCACATTGTTTTACTTAGAAATTGCTGCTCAGTTCTAACAGTGATGGCATCAGTCAAGAACATTCCAAAACACAGGTGAGCCTCCTGCCTTTAGACCCATAAAGAATCTGTACTCTTATGTATCAGAAATCTATAGTAGAGGGTGAGGAAGAAGACAACTTAGTGCTTAAAACTGGAGGAAAGAAGCAGCTAAAACTTCTTTTATATCTAAAACAAAACCAGAATTTGGAAGCTAAATTAATTTTAAAAGACTATAACAAAAGACTATAACACCTGTATAACGGGAAAACTTGTCTCAGAAAATGAAAAAAAATATGGACGTGGCAATAAAGAGTATGTGAGAAAACTATCAGGCAGCTGGCGTACTGTTCCTAAAAACCCAAACAACATGGCAAAAGAGACCATGGGCAGGACATCAATAATGACTACTCAAAAAGAGTCTGACTGCTGAAGAAAAATTCCACCAGTGTGACTGGGTGAGCAAGAAAAAGCTCGGACTCTGAAGTATAAGAACTCTGTCACTTGACTGTCAGACCAGTATTAAGAAAACTGAGCACTTATGACAGGCAGTAAGAGATGAGGATAGGACGTGGCAGTACCTGAGCTCGGTGTGGGTGTTGGTGGTGATGGCGTGTGTGGAGGCTGTGGTGTAGAGCCTGGTGAGGGGGTCGTGGGTTCTGATGTCGATGGACCTGGCACAGGAGAGAGTTAGTAAAGATCTGCATTGTTGCTGCAGGCAGCTGGTCCACCCTTCCCAAACACCCCAACGCTGTAACCAGAGACGCCCAGGGCACGAATCACAGAATGTCATCCCCGAAAGAGCCCTGCCACTCAAGGGCTCTCCCATCAGCACAGCTGTGTGACAAAAGCAGATCAGGCACTTCAGTACTTCTGCTCAGTGCCTTGTAATACATGAACTAAAGAGTGCCTGCAGGCTCCAGTCTCCCAGAGGTAAGCATGCTTGGGCACAGGCTGCATCACTGGCCTATAGAGCACTGCAAAGACAACCGCTGCTCCTGCCTGTAGCACAGCGGGCCACCTCATTGGGTGACATCTCTTAAGCTGCCCTTCCCCACGCCGAGCCTTGTACCTGCACAGGGTCCCTTTTCAATGGACAGATCATCCAATGCTATGTTGCTCCAGATATCTTCACCCCATTCTCCCTCCAGGACAATCTAAGGGAAAGCATGGTTCCCAGCATTAGCTCCAGCCGCCTGTGTGAAGTGCCATTAGAGAGCACAGTTCATCTCAGACGGCAGTGAGAGCCTGTGCCTTACCTGCAGGTTTCCTGTGCTGGCCACTGTGATCTCTCCCAAGTTCCATTGGTCCCCGAGGTTCCCAATACTGCTCCAGACTGGCACCAGGTCTCCGTTCTCAACCACGTACACCCGCAGGGCCATTGTCTCAGCTGCTCCGTACATGTGATACCAGAAGCGGAAGCAGTGCGGTCCTTCCGAAGTGCACACCGGACTCATTAGATGAGCCACAAAGCCGGGGAGGGCATCACTCCCTTCCAGGTAGATGTAGTAGCCGTCTGAAACAAAGTGTGAGCCACACTGTCACGTGCACATCAAATCTAGGCAAAGCAGCCAGGGACAACACAAGCACAGTCCTGGGAGTATCCCCTACTGCCGTTCAAGGCAGAGAAAAAGGAGGGGAGACCGAACACAGGTCCTTTGCTAGCCACAACCCTCCCCAGCCCTGAGTCCACCTGCTGCCACAAAGGGCTCTGGATCAAGGCCAAGAAACACATGGCCTGTATTTGCTATTAGAGGAGGAGGTTTGTTGCCATCTTCCCAATGACACCCCTCTGCCTAGAGGAACACTGTGTACTGGTTGCTGTTCCTACCTCCTGTTGTGTGGTCGGAGGAGGGGCCGGTATTTGGCGTGGGCGTTGGACCCTTGTTCCTTATCCAGTTAATGCTGCTGGAATCTTCCTGGACCCACTCACAGAAGTCATAATCGAATGTGCAGGCGAAATTGCAGACTTCTGGGGGAGCTGGGTATGGTGCAGAAAGGAAAGCAGAGTTTCTACAGTGAGGGAGGGGCCAGCTTTTCCCCGTGTCCCACAGGGCACACCTACATTCCGGGCATGCTCATGGCCAAGTGAGGATGGCCAACCAAGGGGAAGCATGGGAGCTGAGTGCCTAGCAGAGTCAGTAAAAAACATGGATGGGAGACAACAGTACCTGTGCTTGTCTCAGGGGCTGGTGATGTTGTTTGTGGAGGCCGCGTTGAAGTGTCTGGCGAGGGGGCTGGAGTTGTAGGACCTGCTGGATGTACAGTGAAACCGGGGATGGAGAAGTTGTGTTTCATAATGGGGATTTGTTCCTAATGGGGAGTTTACAACCTTCCCAAATAACCCCACACTGCGGCAAAAGGGCACAGAACACTTACCACAGACAGTGCCAGCGCTCCAGTCTCCCAGAGCAACGCCTGCCTCAGCACAGGCTGTGGCATAGGCCCCCAGGTCATTGCAGAGCTGCTCCGTGCTGCCATGCGTGGCACACTGGTCATAGACACAGCTCTCAACGTACGCCTGTGGTGGCAGAACTGCGTGGCATGGCTGGAACGGGCCACCGGGTTGTGTGAGGATTGCACATTGCTTTTTAGCTGCCTCCTCCTCGGAGGGGGGGCAGGACTCAGGCGGGCTGGTGGCCGGGTCACACCTGCAAAGCAGACAGACAGCCCTGAGCCCACAGCAGCCAGACCTTCTCCTGACCTCCTCCCTAGCCAAAACCTCAGTCTCAGGAGTCCAGAGACTGTCACTTGCCAGGGTGGACAACACGGACCACAGTCACCATACGCTTTCATGGCATCAGGGGGACGGAAACAAATGGCCAAGGCAGTCACAGTCACAACAGCTTGGGAGAAGCATCGTGCTAAGGCCCTGGCCCACTCTCTCTGGGGTCCGGAACGGTGAGATGCAGCGTGTGGAGTGGGAAGGCAGGGCCCTGCATGGAGGTCACCGAGGACCCCAGAGCAGAGCGCCTATGGGGAGAGAGCACCGTGCACCCTGACGGCATGGAGGGGCTTGGGCACCGCCACAAGCAAGTCAGCCTTGAGGGGAAAGGGGAACGGCCACGCATCTGGCACCCAGTTCCAGAGAGGACGTGCCGCTGGTGAGTGGAGCAGAGAGGGGAGACGCAAGGATGATGCGGCTGCTGCTGGGGAGCCTCACATGCTCTCACACGCTTTCCCACCACTGCCTGCCTCCTCTCCCTTACCCCATGCCTGCCATTAGCAACCCCTCCTCCTGGTGGACCTCCCAGCTCCCCTCTCCCACGCTCCCTTTTGTCCGTCACCCACGCAACGGAACGAGAACTCACGGCCACTCATCATCTGGCACCATCCAGCTGGCTCCAAACTCATTGAAGTCGGGCACGACAACCCCGTCCGGCCGCATGAAGTCATCCTGCTGGCTCCCAGTGTACGTCCCGCACAGCCCACACAGCTTGCCCTTGTGCTTCTCGGACACCCTCACCAGGAGCTCATGGTCCCCATTGAACTGCAGCTGCAGGCCCAGCTTGGTAGAAACCCGCACGTAGGAGCCACTCAGGGAAATGGTCACACCAGGGGCAGGAGAGGCAGGCAGGGAGGCCAGAGCACCGTTGATCTGAATAAGGGGGAGAGAGGGAGACAGAAGCATAAGGCAATGCCCTCCACTGACAGGTTCTTCCCTGTGATGGTGCCAGGCCCCAGTGAGTCACAGGACCCAGGGGCATGAGAAACCCTGCCCAGGCCCACGAGAACTGCGGCTGCTCTATGTACGGTGCACCAAAAGCTCAGGAAAGCAAGCTGAACGTCTGCTGTTGCATAAGCAGCCATATCTGCCCTGCTCAGAGCCTTGCCGTGCTCTTCTGTGAGCACGCCACCAGGCTCAGGGAATCTCAAGCTCCGCTTGGGGACAGGGTGGTACTCAATGGTGCCTAGGGCACCTGCTGTTCCCAGGTGAAAAAATGAGGGGCTTACATAGACCGTCTTGTTCTGGCGCAGCGCGATGTGGAGGCCTTCCATGGACAGTGCCACAGAGTTCAGAGCTGTCCAGGTCGGGCTGCCGCGATGTTTGTTGCGGGTGGTGACAGTGAACCCAACGGAGGAGTTGTCACAGCCCGTCACCACCGTGTAGTTGCAGGAGCCCTGGAAGTGGTGAAGCTTCCCATCGAAGGTGCTGTAATGCGGGTCGCCGTAGATGTGGCAGAGATCGGTGCTGGCTGGGTAACAGTCCCTCTGGCCATTCTGGATCTTGCAGACCTCGTCCTCACCACAGAACAACGCAGAGCAAACCATCTGGCCGTTGGCTTCACAGCGGCACCGGCGAGTGCAGTTCTCGCTCACAAAGTACTCGCCTTGCTGCAGGCAGAGAAACACCGAGTGTCAGCGTATGAGGCAGGAAAGCAGAGGCAAGGGGGTGCCCTGGGAAGGGTGCAAGCCAGGGAAAGTTTTTACTCACGCTGTAGTAGTTGCCCTCAAAGAGGCAGCCACACTGGGCCTCGGGCACACAGGTGTCTCCGCTGAGCAGGAAGCCAGAGGTACACGCGCAGCCCTCCATGCAGGGCTTGGAGCAGTTCTGCGGGGCTTCTCGGTCAACACAGGTGGCAGGACAGCCGGTCATGCAAGGGTCATAGTAGCTGTTGGCACCGCATGGCAGGGCTGCAATGGGAAGGGGACAGTTAGGACCAGCAAGCCTTCAAGGAAGGGTGCCCTTCTGGAAGGGGAGGACCAAAGACTTGCTTTGGCCACAGGGTCTGGGCACGGGGAGCAGCATCATCCCCCTTCTGCAAGGGCTAGGCAGGTACTCACGGCAGAAGGTGGCATTCCTCCAGGGAGGGAGAGTCACGCCGGCTGCCTGGCATGTGTCGGCGTAGGCCTCC
>JAOXJK010015200.1:0-28841 GCA_025774025.1 Xenus cinereus | reverse complement strand
TACAGTTCAGCTGATGCACTCAAAACTCAACACATGACCAACAAAAAAAATCGCAAAACAAACAAACCAACCCTGTGTTATGTACACCTATGAGAGAGCAACCACAACCATCAGCTTTTCCGTGATGGGGGAGGGCAGTTGCTTTGATGGAGAATAAACTGAGCCAGAAAATTCTGTTTCCTGTCATTCTTTATTCCCACTTCTTTTTTTGATGAGTGCAGGGTCTTAACATCTTTTTGGGGAGGGGGGGAAGTTGCTAACTTTAATAGCCATTGACCGTAGTGAATTCCTTCATACGCAGATCCCCATTCTAGTAGAAGAGCAGTCTGAATGCGTAGTTTTCAATGTGTTTTAGATCATTAAAACCTCCTTTCTGCTGAATGGGTATTTGGCCGAAAGCTCTAGATACCTTATTACATACTACATTAAGAGGCCTGGTACAGCCTCTTGTTTTCTGAAATCAAAGCCAAAAATCCCAGGACTGTGAACATTACTCTGAAAGGCCTTTTTAGTCATTTTGGGCAACAAAGGTGTCAAGGATGTTTGTGCAATCTTTCTTTTTTTAATGAAAACCTCTCATATCTGGTAGATGTACCGCATAAATGAAATGCGTCACTAACCTGCTATAAAGTCAGATATTGGACTTTTCAAGGAGTCTTTTTCATTTCTTCAGATGCCTCGGATTAGATTGTTGCCTGAAATTAATTTTCCTTCCATTTCAAGTCTCAGTAAACCAGCAGCCCTCACATGTGAATAGCTCCTGTTTGATGTTGAATTAAGGTTTTCTTATCTCTGTCAATGTTTCAGTGGCATAAGGGCAAAGCAAAAAGGAAATGCAGTGTATGAGGTGATCGTTAGAAGAACATTGTGTCCTTAGACAGCAGGTAACCAGCTATCAAGGCATTAAGTTGGTTGCTGTATCTGCACCATTGCCCCCAACTTCTTGGGATGTTGGTTTCAAGGTTGCTGGGCAGTGTTATGCTTGAGCTAACTGTATCTGGGGAAAAGGAGGGGAAAAGCAAGTACAAGAAGATTATTGTGGAGCAGATGAGTCTCTGCATCACTCTTCACAATCTGCCGCTCAAGCAGATGAACGTGAGCTGCTGGGTCCTTGTGGCTGGACTTCTTGTACTATTGAGAAGGGGATTGCTTAGTGCTTTCTGCTGACTGGTTTTACTGGGGGGGCACAAAAGTGCTTAGTTAATGTTGATCTGGAGATGGAAAACCAAGTAATGATTCACATGAGTGTTTTATAAGCCAGCAGTTACATTCTGCTACTCTTTAAACTGCTGCTGGTTTGACTTTGTTCTCTTTACTAGCAGCCCTTTGGGACCCATTGGTATCTATTATATATGTCTTGTAAAAGCCCCCTTACAGGTTATACGTATTCAGTGAACAAACTCATATTAGTTCATGGGAGGTATATGAATGACTTATTAGCGTCTCTTCTAAAGCCGGGACAACTTCTGTTGTTTTATTAGAACTTTGAAAAAGTGTGGAAATCTACCCAATTGTGTTAAATCTCATCAAACACTTGTCCTGTGGCTGCCGTGCCCTGGTGTGTATCCCTTCCCCAGCATCACCTGGGACAGTGTGACCTCTGCATCTCTGAGGCAGTTGCAGAGCACAAAGCAAAAAGTTTGCCTTTACCATAATGGAAAAGGTACGTCTGACATAGTATTAATTGATACAATTTATGGCTAAACACCTAATTAGAAATAGGTGATCATGAATATTATTTTTTCAGAATTACTTATTCCGCTGGAGAATGTTGTTGATTCTTAATTGATCCTGCTGCTAGGGCCATCATGGAAAGGGCATCGTGGTGGTAGTGGAAATGAAACTGTAGATTTGTTTGGTTGAAAGCTGCGTTGTACGTAGGATTTTTAGTTTTTGAGAAAAATCAGAATTTGTTATGGAGTAGCACAGTTTGAGTGACAACTAGTGGAGGCCATGATTCCCTTTTATCAGTCATTCCCATTTGGAACACTGGCTGTGCAAGTAACCACCATAAAAGTATGTCTGCCTCTTCCTCAATTTCAAAAACTATATTACTAAAGCTGTCATTTTCCTTTCTAATATTCATTCCTGGTTCCAGTGAGTAGTTATGTTATTTAATAATTTTGCCTAATATTATGCCTAACTATATCTTATGGGCATGGAAATGTAAGTAGTACGTCACTATAGGATCACAGATCTTATATTTTGTTTGCTTCCTCTTTGACAATCTGCTAAATAGCCGTGATATTTTCCTGAACGTACCCTTGTATGAATGCTAACTTGCAGTGGTTTTGTAGCTTCACCTGTTAGTGCTTAAAGGCACTTCATTTTTCCCCTCACATGCTGTCCTGGGGTGGTTATTGACAATGGATCCATCAGTACAATTCAGTGTGGTGTCACACAGGGGTTGAAGCATAGCTTGCTATTTCTCTAACTAGCTTCTCTGTTCCTTGCTTGCAAGAGGAAAATAATGTCTTGTCAACCTGATCTTGTCATGCTATCTCAAATTCCTTTATGTGGTGAAACCAGGAGCAACAAAGGTGTGATGAAAAGCTATCAGGTTTCTATACAAAGTGAGAACAAGTAGATAGGGACCTTAGAGTTAAGAGGGATCATGGTGGAAATAATAAAACATATCATTGCTTCAGGAAAGGTCAGTTGGGCCATCTTTTGAAAATATAAGAACAAGGAAATATTGGATAATGACTGAAGGACTTGATTCTGCTTTCTTGTTGAACTCAGTGTCTTATGGGATTGTTTTTTCTTCTTTTTAAGTTATGGTTTTGAACTGTGTTCAAAACTAGGCTGTATAAGGTTGCAGGATAAGCCTTCAAACCACAAATCAACCTTTATCTGACTGGAAGGAGGATAAATGTCGTCTTTGGGAAGCTGATCCTTCTTTGTCCATTTATAGGATTTTCTTACGTGTGTTGTTAAGTATTGGGCAAGATGCAGCAATGGCCAGATAGATAGTACAGGACTAAAAGAGCTGAGTTGTACTGTGGGTAAGGCTTGTCTCCTAAACTAGGCTGAAAAGGTGTTACTGAAGAGCAGTATACATATTTTTGATCGCTAATAGCTGATAGGTAGCATATGATAAACTAATAACATGCAAGCTCATGTGGACTAGCAAACTGTTTATTTTTCTTAATTAGAAGAATTTTTTTTTTTTTTTAAAAAAACCTAGCTTGAAATTATGCAGTTGATCTGCATATGTGTCTTAGCAGATGAAACATGGCGTTCAAGAGTGAACATGATGTTATTCTTGTGCTCCAACTCAGGGTACCTTTTGCCTGCTCTGGAGTTGAGTGAGACATTGAAGTAACTGAGGACAATCTCCATTTGGGAGGTGCAACCTCTAAGTCATACCAGAAAGGTGCTATCTTCATGTAATTATGGGGTCATTAAGGTAAAATAGAAGTCCAGTCAAACAGACCGAAACAAATTAGACTTTCTCAATTATCTAATCTCTTACCTATGCCACTGTGTTTGGATTTAGTTTCCTCATACACCCTAAGTCTCATGTTAAGAGACAGCACCGGCAGGGTTATAAACCTCCGAGCTGACAGGAGCTAGACTATCCTTTATTTCATTTGTTCCTCTCGGCGCACTGGGGATGGTCTTTTGGCCACTTACGTACCATTGTTTTAACCTCCTCCTGAACTGATGTATAATGAAGTATATCTTTCTGTGCTGTGTCAATGGTGCTTATCCACGTGATCTGTAGACCTGGCCGTCAGTGCCCTATTTTGACAGTAGCATGACAGCAGACCACACAAGTGCTCGTCCTTCATATGCAGTTTTAAATCATCCCTGATGCAGTGGTAGTGTTTGGTGCCAGCTGGCATCTGGATGCTGAAGCTGGAGGAGAGAACTTCTGGGGGTGTTAATGGTATTCTGGTTAAAATAATGTGGTTTTCCCTTTTCCTAGTACAGGCTGTGGCACATTAACAAATAATTAAACCTCAGGAAATGGGGGATGGTTTCCGTAAGAAGTCACTGAGAAAAATTCAGGTTAAATCACTTGGGATTTTGCTGCTTTAAGCATTCGTCCTGCAGTGCAGTGTGCCTCTTGGCTGGCGGAGAGAACATCAATCTTCAATCCCAGTTAGCTTGCTTCATACTTCTAGACCTCCAGACCTGGGAGCAAAAGGAACTTGATGGGACCAGAACTCCAAGTTACTTGCATCTTATTTTCAACTCAACATCTTTATGAAACTGTATTTCACTGAGCTGCATTGAATATGTAGTCCTTCAGTCAGTGCAGAAACTCTTCAGAGGTGCTCCCTAATAGAGCTGGCTGAGTTACTTGGAATAAGTGTATCTAAAGCATTTATTCTTTTGGAAATTCTTTGAAAAACTTTTAAAAGACCGTTTTCTGTGTGAAATGTTTTCCTGAAATAAGACAGAGAGAATGCTTTTGACTGTTGGTTATTGGATAATGACAGGTCACCTAGTTTGATGGTGTTTAAAAGCATCTTCTAATCAGTAGAAACAGAATGAAGAAAATGTGGTGCGAATGTTTCCCAATGCTTTTTTAGAAAGCAGAGGTTCTGCAAACAATTATGTGACTTAAGCAAACATCCTGGAAAAACAGTGAGCAGTCTGCAGATCTCATTTGAATAAAGATACTTTTCCTGTGTACTCTTCCCCTCTGGCCCATTTGCCTAGATTTTGTCATCATTGTAGTTCTTAAAACAAATGCAGAGTTGTTGTTTACATTAGCTGTATACTTCTGGGAGTAAAAACTGACTGTATTGCTGGATGGATGTACACAACTTAAATCCAAAAAGTACATTGACCTCACTTAGGAAAACCAGGCTTTCCCAAAGCGGTGGGGAGGAGGCAGGCTACAGAAGTTTGCACAGATGTCTTTTTTGTAGACTATTAAATTGTGTCCTGACGTACCCCTTTATCTCTCAGGGAAATATTTTACTCCTCACCAGCACCTCCCTCCCCGATTAAGGTAACTGTAGCAGCGTATTGATCCCAGCAGCCTTCCCATGCAGTTAGGGTTCTTGCAGAAGTTCAGTAACTCTTTGTGTTCTAAGCTGTCCAGTATTACACGGGTCGGTGGCCAGTCATGCACGAGTCCGTGGTGCTGGTTGTTGTGGAGCTGTAAGGCCGCCTCTTGAAACACTGGTGCAGTTCAGATGCTTGTAGCCCACCACGGTGTATGGAGCACCTTTTCCAGGGCACCAGTGTACCTTCCTCGGCTTTAAACACTTCACTGGTCAGTATTTGTGTAGCGTGTGTCTACCTTCTGCCTAAAGAGATGGCCAAGTGATTGCCCAAGGCTAGGAGATGGCCAGGCTCTTTTTTCCTGCCATCCTCTTGTGCCAGACAGTGTTTCATTCTCTGCTTTCCCCCCCCCCCCCACCTTCCTGAATTGTGAGCTCAATTATCCTGGAGACAAGATCTTGAAAACTGGAGACTTCTGGCTGCTTCTTTCTGTGTCATCCCCAATGGCTGACACTCTTCTTCTCCCCAGGCGTTTGCAATCAAGTATAATCATTATGCTAATAACTGCACAGTGGAAATGTCTAATTTCTTAACACATGATCAGTCTGACTAATGAATTTAGTGTAACGGTCGTGGGATAATGCATTCAGCAGGGGGGACATAGCCATGTCCTCCTCTCTGTGCCTATGCACAAGACTTCTCCTCAAGACTTGCTCTGCCTTTCACCCTGCCCTGGGGCTGCAGCGTTTGCGTTGAGGTGCACTTGCCCAGGTCGGAGCCAAGAACTCGCTGCTGGGGGTTTGCGTGTACGAGTCTGAAAGTCGGTCCTGGAGGAGGGGTTGACGGGTGGCGTGGTTTCTTCTTGAGCGAGGGTCCTCTGCCAGAGTGCCCAGCCTTAGTCTGGTAAAGTTTTGGCTGGGGAATGTTGTGGCTCAGTATGGAGTAAGTGCTTGCTGTAGGACTGTTGGGGCCACGTGGATGTTCCCAGCAGATACAATTGCAGCATTTCGTATCGGTCCTGGCCAAGAGTAGGAGGCTGAGGGAAATCCATTACCAGAAACAATGCGCAACTTCCTGGCTTAGTTGTGTGTGGAAATTAAAATGGTAATGGAGAAGTGGAGCAGCCTTAGCAATTCCATCTCTGCCCCGTCCCTTCCTCCCCACCCTGTTAAACCGGTAAACGTCACGATACGTGCTTGTGATTTGGTTGTCTGTCTCCTGCTTTCACTTAACGTACCCCAAGTTACAAGAAGTCTGTATGACTCAGGCCAAAATAGTAACGCAGCCTTAGGAAACATGTGAGGGAATTGTTAACTCTCCTTTTTTGCTGAAGTATCTCAATAGGCTATAGAAACTGGGGTATCAGAAGAAGTTTGAGCGTAGTGAAGTTCATGATGCTTCTAAGCTTTTCCTCTGTTGATGTACCTTCAGAAGGGGTACCTGGTTACTGAAGGGGGTTTGAGAAGGGGGAGGCTGGGTCAGAGAGTTAACAGTCTTGTTCTGTATTTGTCTTTGAAAACAAAACCGAGGAGCTTGTCAAATCCTAATTGTTTTGATATTAAAGTGACACGGAAGAGTTCTTTGTTAAAATAATATGCTGAAGGTAGTAGTATGGGTGGGTAGTAAGTTAACTTCAGAGTGGAGTAAGTATACTGAAAACTTTGAAGTGGGATCTGTAGTGGCTAAGGGTTGTTCCTGCCATCTTATCGTACTGATAAGACCAGCAATGGGGACAAGAGGAAAAAAATGACCATTGCTGCTTACCCTCCCATTGCAGTAGCACCTCATAAAGTTGCAACAAAGTTATTTGCCATAGAGACTTGCTTGCTTGGTACAAAATCTTGAATAAAACCCCAAAATTTAAATAGCTGTCTTCTGGAGAAATGCAATCTTTAACCTTTGTATGTTTAGGAAACAAAAGAAGATAAAAAGAAATTCCATGTGTGGTAAGTTGTGTTTGTGGCACTAAGCCAAGAGGGTTTGTGGTGTAGATAATACAGCCTTTAGCCATCTGATGGCTGTTCAATTAATACTTGTGAGGTACTATTGGTGCAGTGCTGACCCAACCGAAAAACAGCAGATTTCCCACTAGCTTGCATCACTGCTATCAAATGAGATATGATCAAAGAGGCATAGAAATAATGTTGTGCCTTGGATGATTTGTTGTCAAAACTATGTTGGCAGGTGGCTAAAGGATACTCAACGTCATTTCCACATATATTGTCCCTGTTTTATGTCTTAGGGAAACAATCTGTCCCAGGACTCTCAATCTTAGGCACCTCATAAGCCCTGAATTCACGTGGAGAAGGGGGCTTTTTTGGCAGAGGAATCTGTGTGAGGGGGGTTTGCTTGTGGGTTTTTGCTGGTTTTAGGTCGGTTGTTGGGTTTTTTTAAGAAAAATGTATGCCTGAAAACAAATTCAGAAAACATTCAAGTAAGTTCGTATGACAAATCAGACTAGGTTTTATGTGGGAATTCCTTATTCTTTAGCATAATGATTATTTTGTAATATACAATAAATCCACTCTCCCAACCATGTAACGTAATCATTATTGTAGGAAAATATTTTATTTTTGCAATTAAAGGTGATAAACTAAAGTACTAAAGAGGTGATAACATAAAGCTAAGGCTATGTTAGCTCACTTCTTTTGGCTCGTCGTTGTCATCCCCCGTCCCCCCTGCCCAGCCCTCCCTTCCAATTTGAAATGCCAAGTTACAACTAAATGTGAGGGGTTTGGCTTTGGCGGGATGGGGATGTGGGGATTGTGCAGGCATGACCATTCTGCCTTGTTGTTATTCCAGCTTTATCGGGTCCTTACCTCAGTCAAACTTTCAGAAAGTTCAAACTTGTTCTGTTGAGTTTATTTTTTATGGGCTTTTTTTAGATGATTTCCTTTTCAGCCACCTGCAGTGCTCTCTGCAATTGCACATGTTCATCTCCTATGAAGTTGCTTTTTTTGGCACACAAAATGCTTTTCGTTAGACATACAATTTTGTTCTACTCCCATGGTGGTTCTTTAGTGAGTCCAAACTACTGAAGAAGCCTTTTAATTTTTCCTTTCTGTCCTTGTGCTTTCCTTCAGTCAAGAATATATTTAGCTTTGTATGTTTTGTCTAATTCTAGACAAGTGCATTTCTTCTAGTAAGGAAGAGAGGGACTCGTTCAGCCACTTTTAAAATGCTGAAACTCTCATGTGGGAGCTTGCATAAGCATATTTTATTTCTTCTATAATTTTTTTTTTTCTAATGAGCATACTCATGCATGCATATCTTGAGGAATACCCAGCAAAAAAGAAATTTGAAATGACTAAACTCTAATTTCAGGTACTGAAATACACTCACACATACAGTTGGGATTTTGACTTTGCATAATCAAAAGCATTTATCTGCTTTTTGTGCTTTTTAAGACTGAATACAAACGTAACGTGTTATGACTGCACATCCCAACTGTTGTTCTGTTAAAATCAATCATTAGGATTTTACACTTGAAACACTTCTCTTTTGAAGTGTCTTCTATTTTAAAGACTGTTTTTAATCAGCAGATTTTTGCATTTCTGGCTTGTGTTCAAATATAATTAATAAGTCTTTGGTTTCATTTAGATACTTTTTCCTCTGGAAACTTCTATTAGCAATGCGACTGGTGTTAGTTAATCATTAAAATGTCTATTCAGTTCACTGTGTAGAACATCTGCAGCTCACTAGAGGAGAGGAGATGTACCTTGGTAGTTGCCTTATCAGAATCCTGTCTTGGTGAAGGGAAGATGAGGAGGAGGGCAGAGGGAGGACAGAGTAAGAGGACCGTCCTTCAAAAAGGTATTTGTCATACAGCATGAAACTCAAGTGGATGGGTAGCAACTGTTAATTTGCCACGTCTGATGAGCGCTGGGTCGCACAGTGGCTGTGAAGGGGCAGTGTGGAGTGTTCTGCCACAGCTCAATCTCCGGCAAATACTGGAAAGTGTATTCTAGAGTCACTGGGGATTCTGCGTTAGAACAGGGAATAACACCGTGGAAGCTACTTCTGTCTCTCCCCTGCTCCCAGCTTTTGATGCTGAAAAGCCTCAGACTTCAGGAGGCACCTAGAAGATAATTGCAAGTAATCTCCCCATCTCCCCTTCTCTATGTCCTCCCACAAAGATCTATGTTAGTGCTACTTTTTCTTTCTTTCTACTTGTTTATCATGCTCAGACTCTAGAAGAGGTTGAATTTAAAAGACAAAAAGCAGTTGAATTTGAAAAACAGAAAAAATGTTGGGTATAATGCAGAAATTCACGTTGTGTTCCCCATGAACATGTATCAGCGGTCATTGGAGGGCTTGCTTTTTTTTTTTTTTAATGGATAATCCTCGGAACTCCCTTCTTATTGAAGTGTGTGTATGTTTGGTTTGCCCAGCCGGTTGCAGTCGGCAGTAGGGTTTGCCCAAGCACAGGAATGTGACCCGTAACTCACTTCTGCATTTCCAGTAGCAATGCGGTAACATCGCTGGAAGCTGCTTTACAGACAAATCTGGGGTGTGTTTGTCGCCGTGTTTCACCCTGCTCAGAGCCGGCAGCGGTGGCAGCGTTGCCTGTACCTGTGCCCACCTACACCCTGTCTGACTCTTGTTCTCGAAGCTGCTGCAGGTGGGCAGCTCTGAGAAGCTGGGCCTGAGCAGCGAAGCGACTTGCTTGGTGTAGCACAGGCAGCCTGGCGGAACCAGGAATAGAGCTTCAATCTGCTGTTTTCCAGGCTCTTGCTCCTCGCCACAGACCCGTCCCACCTCTTCCCTTCGCTCCGCTGACGTCCCGGCAGACAGCCGCCTCCTGCCTGCAGGGCCAGCTGCTTCTGCGGCACTGTCTGACCGCCATACTCCAGATGTTTGAAGTTCCATTTCCTCCATGCTTCTGTGAACTTCAGCAAAGTGCTTCTGGTATTTCACCAATGCAACAGGGAGGAGGGAGGACTGTCGTCTTAACTGTTTTCTTTCCATAATGAGGGCCTCCGTAGAGCTGCTAAAAATCTCTTCCTTTGTAGGGCTTAAGCTCCGTTTGCTTCAGTTGCCATCTGCCAGTCTTCCTTCTCACATCCCTCTCCCTGTTCCCAAAGATACTCCTGCAGACCTCCCCTCCTTATGCTCTGTGCTGAAATCACCTTCCTTTCGGCTGGGAAGGTGGGGCCCAGAGGGTGAGGGTGTGATGAGATGCCCTTGTATCTCTCCATAGATGCTTCTCTTTTGTAGAGCCTAATTCTGTGAGGTGGCGTTTCACAGTCGACTTACTGATTTCCTTCAGCTGCCCCGTTTTATATTCTCGGCATCTTGCATGAACATGCAGCCGTTAGAGAATAACGTGAGAAGCTTCTTTCCTTTTGTCCTGTCTGAAGGATGAATTTGTGTCCTCCATAGCAGTCCTCCCATTTACAGTTGGCACCAGGAAAGAAAAATCAGGCACGAGCTCAAGTCTGGCTCTTGGATGAGTGGACTGGTTTCTTTGCTCTGATTCTTGTCCTAGAATGTCATGCACCCGCTCCCATTCCCTCTAGTCTGTCCTTGCCCTGTGTCTCCTTTGTGCGTGTCCCCTTTCTGCTCAGTTTCTCCAGCAGAATGTGTCACTAGATTTGCCAATAGGGTACTCTGAAAAAGCATCTATATTAATAATCCTTTAGCTGAACAGACCTCTCTTCCCTCTCCTTTTCAATACTGTTGTATAGGTGTATGTGCCACCTTCACAGATTGTGTCTTGGAAATTGAGGTCGTTGAGTCCAATTCTCAGTGAATCATAGTCTTCCTTTTGGAAGAAAGGCTTCCAGTTTCATAACAGCAAGAGGGCTAAAGGTGAGGTTATTTCTCTGTGGCCAATGTTGCTTTAAGCCTGTTTCTCTAGCTCTTGTTTTCAGCTTTTTGATTTTAATGGGGCTTATCAACTCCTCCACTTTTTTTTTTTTAATTATTTTTTAAGACATATGTGTATTTTCACACTTGCTAGCACATGTTCTGTTGGTCAGGAATAATTTTTTTTCAAGTATGCCTTGCATGGAAATCGGTACATCTTAAGGAACATAATTCTGGAGCAGCACGTGCTATGGACTATGTGCATTGTTGATTTACATTCTGCGCTTCTGAGTTCTGAAACCATACAGCAAGCAAGTAAATGCGTCCTGAGTGAATGGGATGCTTATGGTATACTTCCCTCCCTGAAAGCCCCCTCCCAACTGTCTTGATATCTTTACTTATGTAAAGGTAGAAAATATCTTCAAACCTTTTCTGAAATCTGGTCTGCTTTATGCCAACGGCAACTGGTAGGAGAATCTGAGAAAATCTGCTAGTGTATATAAAGAAAAAGACTTAAATTTTTAAGTCAAGGGCTAGCTCCATGGGACTAAACTGGCTTGTAATTTGCATTCAGACATAATTGAAGAAATCCTGTGGTAAACTGTCAAAATAAAAATCACAACCACCACTTTTCACCCCCCTCCAACATTGGATGATATTAGTAAAATGCATTGTTAGCATTGTATTTATATATATATATTAAAAATACATATTGTTTATGTATGTAAAGATATAAAAATGTGTGCATTTACACACATTACCTCTGGAAATAGGACTTAGTATTACATTTGTTATTTTTCCTTTGTTTTGTCTCGTTCCTTTCCCCCTCTGACAATGGTGAACATTTTCTATAGACTGTGCAAATTGGTGTGTATGTGTCAATGGCCTTAGTTCACTGTGTTAATCTGTAAAAGCTCTTGATTGTGAATCCTCTCTGCAGGAGAAGGAAGGTGATATATCAGATTACACGAGATACAGTTTATCTGGCTCCTCTAGCCTTTTACCTTAGGAGGCCTGGATTTACCAGGACTTCAGGAGATGAAGCTTTCTGGAGAGCCTGTCCTACTATTGTAACTTGTCTGGATGCTGAAGGGAATGTGTGAGAAACTTCTATCTATAAACCTACAAGAAAACATTGCTGGATTTGCAACTCTGGAAATACAACTCTTAAATCTATTTCAGTTGCCTCCTACATTGCCAGCACCACACGTAAAGCAGATACACAAGGTGAAACTCAAGTTTCTGAATGCTTCAGAGGTGACAGGAGACCTGTCTTTTATGGTGTAGCTTCAGAAGGCACAGCAGGATATTCTGAGAATTCTCAGGTGACATTAGACACGGGTGTTCAGGCAACTGACTTCAAACCTTAGTGAAAATAGGATTGAAGGATTGTGTATGTGAAATAATAAAGCCTTGAAATCCTTATATTCTTAAAAGAATTCAGGAAACTGAAAAAAGCACCTCTTTTTTTCTTCTCCTGTAGTTACTCTTGCATGTTGCTAGAGATGGTTTTCTTCTGTGGATTGACCGATAAGTTGACAGTACTTTTTAGCAGACTTGATTCTGGTGACTGTTGAAGGGGCAGTTAAAGGTAGATTGAATGAGGGGAGGATGGTAAGGAGGACCTTTCCCCTTTTCACTGAAAGTAAGTTTGGAATCCAGACAATTGTCCCATAGGTCGAGGAAGGAAACTAAACTCCTTTCTCTGCATTACTTACTGTCCCATGTATTGTATACTTTTATTGACCAGGTTCAGTCTGAAACCTGTGTCTTTGCCTAGTGTTTTGTGTAACATCAGGCACGGTTTCTGCTGAAAGGAGATAGCCGTATTTGACAAACTGCTAGCCTGATGATACCTCACATCTAGTGTTCCAATTGGCTTGTCTTTGACTAGAAATCTTACTTTTTTTTTTTTCTTATGCCATTTTCTTTTATACTGCCAGCAATGCCCTTTGCTTAAGGGAATTTCACTGCTCTGAGATTAGAATGAATGAAATAATGTTCTTTCCATGAACTTGCCTTTCAGTAGTGATGACTTTAGCATAGAATCATCTCAAGTTGGAAGGGACCCATAAGGATCATTCACTCCAACTCCTTGCTTCTCGCAGGACTACCTAAAACTAAACCATATGACTAAAAGCATCACACTTGAACTCTGGACAGGCTTGGGGCCCTGATCACTTCCCTGGGAGCCTGTTCCAGTGACCAACCACCCTCCCAGTGAAGAGCCTTTCCTAATGTCCAATCTGAATTTTCCCTGATGCAGCTTCATTCCACTTCCTTGTGTCCTATCACTGGTCGCCAAAGAGAGGAGATCAGCACCTTCTTCTCCACAGCCCCCCTTGAGGAAGGTGTAGACTGCCATGAGGTCACCCCTCAGCCTTTTCTCAGCCAAACAAACCAGTGACCTCAGCTGCTCCTTGAAAGTTCTGCCCTCCAGACTTTTCACCATCTTGGTTGCCTTCCTCTGGACACGCTCTAATAGTTTGATGTCTTCTTGCACTAATGCGCCCAAAACTGCACACCTCAATCGAGGTGTGGAACAGATAGATTACTTCGGGGAAGTACAGCACCAACTGTGCAGAACAGGTTACTGAGTAATCACACTCAGTAAGTGTGATTACACCCAGTATGCCAAGGAGAGGGGGGTGGGAAGTGGTAACAGGTCATGCTGCATGCACGGCTGATGTGTCTTATGTCTGTGGTTTTGCTTGTGTAAAGTAATTTTGATCTATTCTGCTAACATTTAGGTATGCGTAACACTGATTACCCTGTAACTAGGACTTTACTTATTTGAAATAAAAGTTTTAGTAACAGACAGAATCACATGGGGTTAGAAGGGACCTCTGGAGATCATCTAATCCAACCCCCCTTTCAAAGCAGGACCACCCAGAGCAGGTTGCACAGAAACTTGTCCAGGCGGGTTTTGAACGTCTCCAGAGAAGGAGACTCCACCACCTCTCTCTTCCAGGGCTCTGCCACCCTCAAAGTAAAGAAGTTCCTCTTCATGTTTAGGTGGAACTTCTTATATTCAAGTTTGTGCCCATTTCCCCTTGTCCTGTCACTGGGCACCACTGAAAAAAGACCTGCCCCATCCTCCTGACACCCACTCTTTAAATATTCATAAGCATTGACCAGATCCCCCCCTCAGCCTTCTCTTCTACAGACTAAAAAGACCCAAGTCCCTCAGCCTCTCCTCGTAAGGGAGATGCTCCAGGCCCCTAATCCCAACCTTGTGTTCAACCGCAAACTGAAAAAGCGAAAAAGGGAAACTGTCAAAATTACAGAAGACTGTTGCTAATAACAAGCCGTTCAGCCTTTTTCTCCTCATTTTCTCTAAAGTAGCAGCTTGAGGAGGCCTGTGGAGTTTGAGCCTACGTTCCTTCTTGTCTGAGTGAGCCTAGGGACAAATTGAAAAGTTACCAACTTGCAGCTCTGTGTAGCACAGGACATTTGTTTGAAGAATTTTCCTTGTGTGAAAATAAAAGTTCTTAAAACCATTGCATGAAAAGGCCTGATAAACTGTCAGTAAAAACGGTGGTGTAATTTTAGGTTTTTTTTTTTATGTCTAATGTGTTTTGGATGTTAGATTTTTAAATCAAGGAAATGCCCTTGAAGTGACTTTTCACTCGTCTTCAAATTCATGGGTGTGTGTGGTGGTTTGATTTTTTTTTTTTTGGTGGCATTGGTTTTTTTTTTCTTTTTCATTTTTTGATTTGTAACTTCCTACACTGTATATTAGACTTTCTTTGGGGGGGGGGGGATTCTTTCTCTGCTGTTTTTACCTGGTAGCCACCATTCTCGCTGTTGAGGACTGGGCAGCTGTTTTTCTCTCCCCTAACCGTCACTTCGCTCTTCCCAAAAGCCTGGCAGCGTTTTCCAGCTTGCTGGTAAGATCAATGTGCAGCCCCGCACGGTGCTTCTCCTGTCCCCTGCCAGGGGAGTGTGTGTGTGTGTGTGCTGCTACAGCTGCCTCCTTGAGGAACCGGGGAGGAGCAGGGTAGGAAACCTGAAGTGAAGTTTTCCTGCCCAACACATCTCGAGTATCAGTTAATTTAATGCAAATCTAAAGGGTATTTGCTTGGTGTAAATCTGTGGTATTAGTGTAGTGAGTTGTCCTTCCAGGACAGCCTGAAGTTGGCAGTGTCTGGTTGCTAAGTGGAGTTGATAGATTTTTGGGGGGTTTTTTGGTCTTTTTTCCCCCTGTTCTTTATCATCTGTGTGTGCGTTTAGTGAGAGAAGCAGCGACGGTGTGAGTTGCAGTGGTTCAGGATTAAAAAGATAGTCAAAGTTTGAAGTTGTTTGCCATTTCCCCCCCCCCCCCTTTTTTTTAAATGTCCCTATATACGTGGGCTTTATTAAAATATTTAGAGATATCCTCAAATTAGCTTGGCCAAATGTACTGCAGTTTCTTTTTCTTGTGAAGTGTTTGTCCTGGGGTTGCACCCTGTAGCACATGGGTAGAGCGGTATCTGCAGCACAGAAAAAGAAGAGAAAAGAACAACAATTTGCTTTGTCATTGCTGTGCTGCACTTGGCCTTGAGGCTACTTGTAAGGAAACAAACAGTTAAATTTTAACTCTACATCCTGTTGATCAACTGTTTTTTTCATATGGTTTGAAGCAGACAGATAGTGGAGGCAGCTAATCATTAACAGTTCCTTCAACCTCCAAGCTTAACGTTGCGTCTGGGATTAACTGGCATGGTCCCTAGCACCCAGTTATAATGCCGGGGGGGTTGTTTGATGGGTTAGTTTAAATTTGCTTCGCAAAGGGAACATGTTGTGCTTTTGGAAGGGCTGTCGTCTCCCTCTTTGCCAAATCAGTACAATGCTGGACTTTTCTTGCTGGATTATGTTGTCTAGGAGAGAGAATTGCATCCCTGTTCCCCAAATTTTAAATTATACTACGTATTTAAGTTTCAGCATAGGCCAAGCATACTTGAAGCTGAACTGATTGTTTGTTAGTGCTTGTTAACTTGTGTTAACCGAAGCCGGTTTGCCGTACTTTACTGCTCTCCATCTTTGGTGCTTAAAAGTAGGTTTTGTGCATGAAATCACAAACTAACAACTGTTTAGCTGTGGTGTTGGTCAGGATGGACACTTACTCATAGTTACAGGTACCAAGTGTGGCCAGAGCTTTGCAAATGGTCTAGTTTGGCTGTTACCCGGTACCTGACTCATCTCCCTTGGGAATTAACTGTTGTCTGGCTGGGTAGCTGTGCTATCCTGCTGAAAATCGCTTGTGTTTGGGTTTTTCCTCTTTTGGAAGTGAAAGACGTCATCTGTGACTATACAAGAAACTTCTACATCAACATCAAGCAAATAAATATAAAGAAAATACAAAAATTAACAACTGTTACATGCTTTGTTTTGCATAATGATCACATAACAATTAATAACACGCAGTATTTATAGGTCTAGAAAAAGTCATTACTTCTTGATGAAGCAAGATGCTGTCTAGTAGCCGATAGGCAGCATATTGCTCCGGGCAAAGCATATGCTGGGAGCTTTTGCTTTGCACAGGGGCAAAATACCACCTTGCTTTTCCGGTGTACCAGATGTGGTAAGAGTTGGAGTCTCGTTTGCTTTGAAGAGTGGATTAGTCTCTCACGCAGACGTGCCTGCGTGCCGTGCCGGTCCAGACTTACAGATGTGTCCTGGGCTGCTGGCCCTGCACCGTGATACACAGATAGTCTTCTCTTTGCTTAGTTTACGTTACTGAAATCCGTGGAGAGACTTTACACATCGCTGCTCTATATTTCATTTTGGATAAGCTGTCTGATATAATTAATACATGCTCTTTTCCTGTTCTAAGGATTTTTTTCAGTTAACAAGAATTTGTTGCAAAATTACTTAGGTCATTTTCCAAAGCATGTATGGTACAGCATCTGTTCCTGGAATTTCTTATCCTCTGCTCTAGTAATTTATAGAATTTTCATTGTTCATTGCAAGGAGGGAAAAGTCAGTTTTCATGGACTACCTGCTAGAAGATACATCTTTTTGTACTGTGAAGGGCTTTATTTTGTTTTGTTTCTTTTTTCTTTTGATATCAACGTTAAAAGAACTCTTAGTATAAAGATGAATTTTTGTCCATGCACTGAACAAAAAATGAATTTATTAGTAATAACAGATTCTGTTCATGAGTATAAAATAGAAGCATAGATTTATTTCAAGGGGCACAGTAGTATTTTAGAATACTCTCTTTTGAAACATTGTGGTATGTGTCTTAAATGGATGTTCTCCTCAGCTTCCTGTATTGCTGTGTTGTTTAGGTGACTCTTCTTTCTCTTCTGAACCTGGACTCTGTTTCTATGACAGTCTCTCCAGGAGGAATTGATGCTTACAGACTGAGAATTATTTTCCTTAGTGAAAAAAGTGGTGGCTTGATAGGTTTTGTTCAGTCACTTGAAGTGGTGTTTTTTGTCAGATACCATCTCCTGCAATGAGTTCCTGAGGTTCAAGGAGGTAATCGAACCAGTAAATTCAATCCCTGAATCTTGAAATTGACTTCCTAGAGGTGGGGCTTTATGTGGCATCTGATGCTTGATTTGTACTTGGTCTCCTTCAGCTAGGGTTTAAGCGGTGGTTATATTGCATGTAGAAGCACGTGTCTGTTACGTGAAGCTTAGTTTGATCCTTCACAGGCTGGTGGATTCCCTTTTTTTGTCTCTTTAGGTATTTCCTAATAAAATGATGGCGCTCGGGATATTTTATATTTCTTTACTTGCAGGCTCTGTTTCATTCTTTTAGTAAAGCTGCTATAAAGAGTATGAGTGAAACTAGCCTCAGTGCTGAAATTAGTCCTTCTCTGAGCAGACTCTGATATGCACTGATGGCTTTGCTGAAAGAAATTACCACACAGACTTCCCAAGCTTAGTCCCCCTCTGGGGCTGCAGGCAAATTGCTTCGCTTGTCTGTTCTGGTTTCCCAGCTGTGGAGTTGGAGTAATTACTAGTGTCAGTCATAAGAACGTTGAGGGTTAATCTGCAAGGACTGTATCTGCATAGTGTCTTTAGAGTGTCAAAGCAGTAATGTATAATTGTAATTTTATTATTAATATCGGTTATTTCATTAAAGTGTAATTTTCAAACAGTGTTCGTGTGGATTAAACTCGCTTTGTCAATAAACTGGCATTCTTCCAGCAGCATTAACTCGGTTCAGACTCTTTGTCTAATAGTGAAGCCTAAACGTGTAGATAGCTCTGTAAAGAAAACAGCAAATGCCTAAAGAAACCCGTACTTTCTTGTTTTTAATCTAGACTGTGGACATCCATAAAGAAAAGGTCGCTCGCAGAGAGATAGGCATTTTGACGACCAATAAGAACACATCGAGAACTCACAAAATTATAGCGCCAGCGAACATGGAACGTCCTGTAAGGTATATTCGAAAACCTATAGACTACACAGTGCTGGATGATGTTGGCCATGGCGTAAAGGTAAGAATACCCGGACACTTGAGGACTCCACATAACACAGATCAGGAGATAGGGTTGGGGCAGAATGTTACTGACATTAAAATGTTTAGTTCATTTATGGTAGGAAGGATCATGGGTTTGATACGCTCCCACATACAAACATTTCAGTAACAAAATGGATTGTTTTACAGTGAGGGTTTTTTGAGCAACGTTTGCCATAACCTTGTGACTGTCAGTGGTAATCACAATGTCTGGTAATAATGACTCATGATCTTAGGCTAATGACTTGTCAAAAAACCCATGAATGACTTTTAATATTACCACTGCTTCCTCCTCTGATTAAATTGTCTCTCATACTCCCTTTATTTATTTCTTTTGTTATTGAGAAAAATAAAGTTATCTGTTGTGGGAAAACTGGCTGGTGGAGTGGGGTTTTTTGGAGGGTGGTCATGAGAGAGGAGGTCAGCTAGTTGGCATTTAAATCTCAGTGGTATTTGATGTCTTACTCTCATTTGTGCTTTTGGACAGCCTCATTTTCCTTCTTTTTAAAAAAAAAGCCTTCGTAAATTAATGTCTACCTCCCTTGAAATGGTCATAGTTGAAGTGAATTAATGTAACACCCTTTGCTCCCTGAACATCTTTTACAAAAAATAGCTTTGTATTCCCCGAGAGCAGGCCTTCCAGGTATATTCAGTTCAAAACCATCTTGCCTTGAATGGCATTAAAAAGCTTTTATTCAACACTTGCGTATCCTCTAAAGCTTGATGTGCTCTGGTCAGTCAGTTGTGCAGCTAGATCAGCCTGTCGCCCTTTGAATTGCTGAGCTCTTGAGGAACAGGTCTTTCAGAATTACTCAACACAAAAGAGTGCCAGGGTACCTCCTGCTTCATAGAAACCCTCCAAAGACCCAGAGGAGCATTTCCAACACAGGTTATGAGACCTGTAGGCTATGAATTAACATAGTGATTTTGGACTACCTGGGGTATTTTTTAATTTTGTTTGTAGCTAAACTTGTAACTCTTAGAGTTGTTTTACACTAATAATTTAAGCCAGACTGGATGAAGCTCAATTCTATGTAGAAGCCTGAACAGCATGCCCTGAATTGCTGTAAAATAGAAACACTGGGGTAGGAGAAAATGGTAATTTTTCAGTACAGTGTCTGAATTTGAGGAGAGAGCTCTATGAATAGAGAATACAGGAATCCACAAATTCATTGTCAGGATGTTGGTTTCTGCATTTAAGTGCTCCAGGGATCAAGTGCTGTAGAAGACTTCTAAAAAGTAGAATAACTACTGGTAATCTCTGAAGTTGATGCTTTGATGAACTACTTGTATTGTGCAAGCTCAAAACAAGATGCTTGATTCATAAACACTAAAGTTGTTAAGATGTAGCTGTTGCCTTTTTCAATATGATTATTTGCTTTTAAGAGTACCAGTGTCTTTATTTTTATTAACGTCACCCTATTTGTTTAGGGGTGGAAATGAGGTGCTGTTTACCTATTTCAAGGCAGCTATAGAACATTTTTACTAAAAGTTTTTTTTTCCCGCTCTTAGTGGTTTAATTCTGTATTAAAAACTTGGTCTGTTCAGAGGTAAAATAGCTTCCAGTAATAACCAAATTATCAACTCATTACAAGTCAGCTACAAATTATATCTTGCTATTGTTTCTTTATTGAGTGATTTGCCAAAGTGTTTTATGACCGTGGAAGGCATGAAACACTTAGTAGAAAAAGGATGTTGGTATTTTGTGTGTAGACTTGTTGCATAAATAAAATAAACTGTCTGACAGGCCTTGGGTCTACAGTTCAAGATGGCTGTCATGCATTTGGCACCTTCACCAGTGTTGGCATTTGCTGGACACACTGTTGAGTAGAATGGGCTGAGGTAGTGAATGACATAATTAAATGTTTTAGACGTTGTTATTACTTGGGTTCTGAGAGTGTGACACAGATCATAGCTCTGAGGGAAGTAGCTTCCTTTGTCTGTGAACAGCTAGTGCCATTATAAGAAAACCAAACCAATTTAAGAAACTGTCCTGTTGGAAATCAGCACAAATAACTCATCGCGCTGAGAATCTGAATTGCTTCTTGATCTTACAAAGTAGGGGGAAGCATACAATAAATTGAATTACAAACTTCGTCCTGTCTAGAATGGTCTTAGAAGGTGCTTCTTCAGACTCTGTTAAGTCTTACTTTCTTGACCAAAAATTTCACCCCAAGTTGCACAGCAACATGTCTGATAGAACCCATGTTTTTCTAGAGGAAAAGAAGTTTGAGTTCTGCCTAGAGCAATTGTCAGTTTGACAAACTTGCAGGTCCTTGAATGTCTTCTGCTGTGGCAACTGTCAATAAAATACAGTAAAACACATACATTGACATCTAAGTATTAAATAAAAATTATGCAACACTTTGAAATCTGCAGGTCACAATTTATTGCTGTTAATGGGGCTCTCTGTTGTGTTCTGATGCAGGATTTGATAAAGAGAAAGGAAAAATCAAGGAAGAGAAATCAAAGATACAGGATGATTAGAGCCTGTTGCTGCTTTTATTTATTTCATGAAATACTAGTTCCAGAAAAAAAGTCATTAAAATATGAAGTATAATTTAAGGGGTGATCCTGAATTGTTTTATATAAAAAGTGTAAATAAAAATACTGTCTCTCAGAATTAAAAAAAAATAGAATGATAGGTAATTCTCAGAGTAAATGCTGTCTTCCTCTGTACATCTTCCATCTGAGCAAATGCAGAAACACCTCCTGTGCATACTCACAGCTCATTTTCTTTGTATGTGTCTCTGATGCTCCCCATGGCTGTGTAGAGGGGATGCAAAAGCAGGTGCCTACGCTTGGGGCCTGGAGAAGGGCTGTGCGTGCCCCCCTCTGTCTCGCATGCAGCAGTTTTTGTGGGGGTGGGTGATGAGGCTGGGGGTGGCAGTGACGGTAAGCAGCTGCTCTCCGTAGCAGGTTTCCTCCTTGATGGGAGACACCTCCTTGGAAGGCAGTGCTGTTTTCTCCTCCAGCAGCTTCTTGGTAGAAAAGCTTTTTTTGTAGAGCATCCTAAGATCATAGAGGTGCTTTCTCTGTCGGCCTGAAAGCTCCGTGGCAGCCCCAAGCTGCCCCAGATGCTCCACTCCCTACCCCTTCCCTTTGCAGGGGCAGATACAGATGAAGTCTCCAAAAGGAGTAAAGTTGCCTATGAAGCCAAGACTAGCATCAGTCAAAATCAGGAGTGCTTTTAAGGATAGTTTGCTAGTGAGAAGGCTTTCCCTTGCAACACAAATATTATGTGTAGATGGCTCCAAGAAACACACAGGCAAGCATTTTTGCCGGTCTGTTAAGTAGTTGCTCAGCTGTCACCCTCTGGGGATAGGGGAATGTAGCTGAAGTCATTCTTGGTAAATAAGAGTAACTGTCGTGATGTGAGAGCCTGCCTTCCTGTGTAGAGCTTGGGTTAAAATTATTAGGCAGAGGCTACTCTAACATTTCCTTCCTTCTCTTTCCTCTTCTTTTGTGCAAGGGGAAAAAAAAAAGGTAGTGTGCCAGCAAATAAATAGGTCAAATACAATTACTCATACAGAAAATCCTCAGTTTAAGAGGGGGGAGAAGGAGGAGGAAGCTTGGAAGCTGCCTTAAAAGCACTAAAGTTGGCCTTTGAATTTATTCTAATTTTTTTTTTTTTTCCAAGTAGGAGGCAGGTAGAATTGCAGCAGTTTGTAAAATGACAGCTAAGTAGGAAATTAAAATGATGCCTTATGGTAAGGGCAGATAAAATGTTGAATACATGCTAAATTGAAATGCCTAATAGCTGTAATTGGATCAAGTTTGTTTTCTGGAACTAATAGTTCCTCAAAATCAAACTTGAATTCTATATAAAGATTGATCACTTTTCGGCTTTGTTTTAAGGAACAATTTGGAATTTTGTCTCCATAAACCACTTGCATTTCAGTGCATTAAAACTGGAAGAAGCTTTCTAGCCCAGGAAGTCAAACAGGAGTTAAGCATTCAGAAATCTTTCTCAAGCAAATGGAAGTTGGCAGGACACCCATTGAAGTAGGGATTGGGCCAAAACTTCCCAAATACTAAGGTCAGAGAAGGGGGCCTTGCTCTGGTCCGTGTAAGGCTTCTCAGCCTGCCCTACTCACCTGCATTCCTCATACTTGTGTCTGTGTTGGTGCAAAACAAAACTGCAGATGACGTGCTGATGTGAGGGTAGGCAGCTACCTAATCGTGCCTGCTTCCCATTTAGGATAAGACCTTTTATGTGTTAGCCACTCGAGTATTAACTTTTAAATAATTCACTGGAATAAAAACAAAGTGAGACAGGGATCCTGAACCTGAGCCTCTGGTGCCTTTGTCCCTGTATTAGCCTCTGTCAGACACTCACGCTTCAAAGGATGTCATGTGGCCAATTTCATTAAAGTCACATCATCCCTCTGGGGTCAGGGCCAAACAGTAAATATTGCTGTAGGGTGAAGAAGGCTTCTCTGGGGGGGAAAAGTAACTCTTCCTGTTGCCAACTCTAATGACTCCCTTTTGAGTGTTGACACTCTGTGCTTTTCATAAGACACTCGTTACTGGAAATTCAGTGAGTGTGTGTGGTGTCATCTAACACAATGTAGGTTTCAAGCCTTTCTGCTTGCAAGGAAAACTCAAAACTATGAGATCTCTTTATTTTCTGATTTTGAAAAGATTTTTTTTTTTTTACATTAACCTTATTCTATTGTAGCTAGACTCAAAGTTACCAACTCAAAGAATTCAAAAAACTTGAAGTATTTAAAGGGAAGAATCTAGGTATCTTTCTCTGAACAAGACTACTGAGTACTGAAGGAATAATATTGTCTGTCATCCACAAGCAGGTTTTTGTATGTTAATAGCAGTTTAATATGTAAAACCATTTTAAAGTCAAATGTGACTTGAAAATTTTTGCCTGCTCAGTTTGGAAACTCCAAAAAAAAAAAAAAAAGACATAAAAGAGAGAAGCAATGCTGACAAGCTACATCTGGTTACTGTTAACAGAAGACTATGTAATTACTAGGTTGCAAATAATACTGGGAGAGGTTATAGTTAAAAGTTAAAGGTAAAATTTTACCAAAGAGAAACTTACCTAATCATGCTCAATCATTTGAAAGAAATATTGATTTGAAACCTAAATTTTCTCAAAATAATCTGCCTTACAAGAGACTATAAGGAAATAACAAAGGGCTTCTGACCCATTCTGGTAAGGAAATAGAAACAGATTTCTTTAAAACTGCACAGAACTCGTGGCAGAAGTGTGTTAACCTGAGTGTCTGACACCCACGTTCAGTCTGCCTTCTGAAAAAATCTTTGATTACATATCCTTCCTAAGTCCGTATCTTGATTTCTGTGAGGAAACCATATTCTAAACTTGGTGCTTTACCGTGTCCTTTCCTCAGACATCCCGGATCTTCATGTACAAGTACCCCTCCAGCTGCTTTTCTTGCTCTGTGTCATCTGTCATCTTGTGGTACTCCCAGACTGTTCCACTGATGAGACAGGAGGCAATCTTGTGCAAAAATCTATGAGGATGCCTATGGAGCAATTGAATTGCCTGGCAGCAGATACATAATAGCGCTTCAAACGGTCCTAAGGCCAGCTGCCTTTCTGTAGGGATGTCTCAGATAATTCTCCCTTGGCTAATAAAGGAAATAGCTTTTTAAGTAAACAGGGAGGTTGACTAAAGAGTCATCAAGAGCAATCAGGGGTTTTTTTCTGTTGTGGTTGATGGCTGTGATTACTGGTCAAAGGTAACGGATCTGAGGCTGGTTATTGCTTTTGCACAGCAGACATACAAAAAGTTCCGAGTTTGCCAGGTGCTATTAGACTGACATTTTTTAAACGTTTGTTTCCATTGATCAGCATTTATATTGGATTGTCTTTTATGATGGCTTTCAGTGATCCTAGGTCTGGCAGGATATAGAGTGAAATTGGCTCTTTTAAATTCAAAAGTTGAGAAATAGTGAGTGACATACAGTAGGGGGAGTACAACCAACCTGCATAGAGATTTGAAGTTTCTGCAGTCTGAAATTGGAGAGTTCATAGCTGAAATGTGCAGAAGAAACTTGCTGGATGTCAGTGTGATAAGGATTTTGCTCCGATATGCAAATGGCCTTTTGTATTTCTATGCTTATAGATACATTTGCTCACATAAATGTTCCTAGCCTTAGTTTTCCAAACACAGTTTATAACTCAAATAATAGCTTTCTGGTTCCCTGAATCATGACTAATGTTCCCCCATGACTTGTTACTTGGCATGGAAACTATTAAAAACAGTTAGTTAGATGGCTGCCTCCCGAGGCCAGTCAGTGGAGTCCCTCAAATGTCTGGACATCCTTTGGCTGCCAGTAGACACTTTTGCTTGCCTCACACCCTACCCTTTCATGACATTCTTGGTCTTGTCCCTTTGGCCTCAGTTACAGAAAGCTGCTTGCTGCCTTTGGCGGCAGGTATTTTTGTGCTGTTCTGACTACCAGAACTGAGCATGCTGGAATTGCTGAAATAGTTGCCTTAAGCAAGTAAACCTCTTTTTTGGTACTTATAGTCAATACTTGACTGTCCCAAAGTTTTGCTTGTCCTGTCCAAACCCGCAGCTAAAATTCTCAGTCCAGGTACTCTGAATTCCTGGCATCATTTACAGAAGCAGCCTCGCTTTTGGCTTTGACAAATGCCTTGCATGGCTGTTGCAAACACCTGTTTTGCCCATTGCCTTAATTGCATTACTGCTTTCCAGCCCACTGCTGGCTGTCAGTCCTTGGCCAACCTTCTGTCCCACACTGTTAGGACCCTGCGGATGTGCCGCTGCCATAGCTGTGATCTTTTGGAAATGCAGCAAGGTTGACTCCTATTTCTTGAACCTGAGATTGTGGTTTCTTAATTTTGTGACAGACCTTTAAACTTCATCCAGGACTGCCACATGCTTGGCAGGTTTTCCCTGGAAAGGCAAAATTGTTCTGCTTGCTTCTTTGAAACATCTCTCTGCTATGATGCTTGCAAGAAACCCCAACCAATACTGCTGCTTACCATGCTGTCATGTTTCTGGGAACATCCTGATCTGTCTAGTTCTCTGCCTCAGCACCACAAGTGTCCCCAACAAACCTACACACTCTGTTACTGTTCTGATGTGTACGTACAGGATGCTGGTATCTGACTGTCTCCTGTGTGTACAGGAATACAGCTAGAGGGAGGAGAAGGGAATCGTGCTCCTTACAGCTTCTACAGGAGTTCTCAGTGCTGCTCTTCAGTTGACTAAGCTCTTTTCCTTTTGCACCTCCTATCTCTTATTTTACAGATCCTTCTCAGAACAGTCTTTTCCTTCTTCAAGCTGTGAACCTTATGCACTCTGCTGCTTCTCTTCCTCGTGCTTTGCATTTCCTTCCTTCCTGACTCTGACCTTCTCAGTACTGATCAGGCAGTTGGTGATGGTCATGGTCTGCCAACTGGCTGGCTGGCCTAGAGGCATTTGTAGAGAGATGCTTGAACCTACATTAAACATGCATCTGTTCTTCCTTTTGGTTTTCTGCAGTCTTTTTTCCCCATTTTTCTTAAAAACATAATGAGTCTAGACCCTGCTGCCTAAACTGTTCCCAGTTCCAAGCAATTTTTTAAATTGTTTAGAGAGCACTACATTTGGTTTTCAGACCAAGAAATGCAGCAAGGTTGACCTCATAAGCTCAGCCAATAAATACAAGAAAATGTCTCCTCCTAATTAATTACCTTATTAACCATGATTAAATAGCCATATGGTTCATCTCGCTTCAATTCATTTGCTTTCCTCCCTTACTTCTGTCTTGGATCAGGAGTTCCTCTCCCATAAGAATGCCTGTTCCTTTTGCATTCCTTCCTTCTGTGTTTTCCTGCCTGTATGACCCTTGTTTATATTGACAGCAACAGAGAGGACGTGTGTGGAGCTTTTTACTTATAGAAAGCAGCATGACAACAGTTACTAATTCTTCTGCACAATAAAGAAGTGTGTGTATCTGTCTGTATATTGTTTAACTGGTAGCCAAGGAGATGAATCTCACCTGATGTAGTGGTAGAGATAGGAGCAAAGATCAAGAGCTGTTGGGCTTCATCTATATGTTTAGTATGTTAAACAGCAGTAGAAGGGTTTGAAATAAGATGAAGATTCCTGATTCATTTGCTAGATGTTGATATTCATGCTGTCGCTGCAGTGGAGGCAGAATGTAACAGTGATTAAGGAGGAGGTGGAAAGACTCACCATAAGTGCTGAGTGACACTGCATAAGGGAAGGAAAGAGGGGAAGCTTTCTGGTTTTGTGTTTTTGAGGCAGGCAAATTTAGTAGTAGAGGCTGGGTAAGAAACCATGCCACCATTCCTTTTAAGCCTTTAAAAGGTTTCTATCTATGGCTACTGGGGAGGGATGGGACCAAGAGTTTCAGTTTTTGGTCTCTTTTAACAAATTCCTTGTATTATGCCATTGACCTTGGCAACTGGTGAAGTAAGGGAAAGGGTCACATATTCCTGTGAGAGAGGGAAGCAAATTTCATTGCTAAAAGCCCGTTTTAAAAATATAATAGTTGGAAGACTACCCTGGCATCCTGGAAACTGGGCCTTTGCCATTAAGTAAGTATGTGAGGACAGAAGTGGTTTAAATGCCTTAATTCTGCCACTTTGCTGCTGAACTTCTGTCCAGACTGGAAAAGAATGGGATGACCTTCAAATTTACTTATTACAGCTAAACTTTTTGAATTTTAGAGCAGGTTTTGTGTTTCTGTTCTTGTAATATGAATAACTTTAAGGTCAATGGCTTTCAACCTCATTTGAGTTGTAAATCCCAGCTGTCTTTCAGTGGTTTTGCAGACCTTGTCAGAAATCTCACATATCCATATTGCTGTATAGCATGTTTGAATTACGTTTTCTGAGTTCATGGGTGCCTTTAAACTGGTCTGTGTTTCTTGGGAGAGGAGGAGAAGGAGGTGCAAGCCGCACTTTGAAATGCTGTGCATTAGGAGGCTTGCTCTGGAAGTGACAGTTTATTTTCAAACAATCTCAAAAAAAAGCCCATTGGGATTATTTTATATTTTGGGGTTTTGTATTTGCTTGGGTTTTTTAAATCGGTGAAACTAATCCTTTTCCCCATTCGAAAGAATGAGTGTCTTTCCCCCCCCCCGAGTACAATTAGAGAACTCAACTTGAATTTATTTTACATTTATTTTCCTTATGAAGCCAAGTTTTCATAATTATTTTTTTTCCTCTGCAATCACGAAGGCTGTTAAAATGATATAGTGGAGTCATATAATGACTTGGTTCTAAGAGCTAAAATTTCAGAATAACAATCATTAAAGCACTGCCAACACAGGTTTGAGCAGCCAGCACTGTGCTGGCTTGAATCAGATTTCAATCAATAAACCAGAGGTGAAAGGCGCTGCTGCTCATCCTGTTTGAGAACTCCCTTTTCTTTGTTTACCATTCAATGCAGCAGCTAGGATTTCTTCAAAACACATGAAGGTTAAGTGTCAAAACAACAGGCAAGTCTATTCTGTGCTGTATAGCTGAAACTATAAAAATAAAGTGGGTTTGTGAACAAGTTCTTAAGTGCACATCGCCATTGAAATAGCATTGATTTGGGTTTTGGAGTTGGATGGCCAGCAAAGGGCTTTTCAACCCTTTACTGCCCATGAGGAGCCTGGCAAACAAATCTGGCAAAGCTTAACTAAACTTCATTTTGACACGTGTTTTTCCTGTGGTCACGTAGTCAGACGAACTTTCAATGACGAAGTGAGCCAGTGAAATCTCTTTTAGTGTACTGGGATGTAGCTAACTATCAGTAGACACCAATGATTTTTTTTTTTAAATGTGATTATCTGTAGTTTAACCTGTCCTATCAGTTGTGATGGATCTGCCATTAATTTCTACCTTTTTCCCCCCTTTTTTTGCCAACGTTAAGTGGCTAAAAGCCAAGGTAAGAAGTGTTATTTCTCCTTTGACCCACAGTGCCTCATGTGACTGATAGTAGAGGCTGCAGAGCCATTAAAACTGAAAACTAGCGCTCTCTTATGCTCTCCTCTGCTTTCCATAGGATACTTAGATTAAACATGCTATACTTGTTTTTTTTTTTATTTACAGCGTTTAGTGTGTCAATATATCTGTGATACATTGACATCTGCATTTATACATAGATACATTAATTTCTCTAACACGTGTAGTGCTTTGCTCTGAATTCAGTAGATGCCTTGATTCCCTTCACTCACATTTTTTGCAGGAGACTTCCCAGACAACCTGAATGACTCTGCTAGTCAAATAGCAGGGGCAAATTGAGAAATTCTGGGCCCATGCTGACTGAATTGTATTGTCAGTGTTAAAGTTTGATTTAAATTATTAACACCCGAATGGAGATGAACAGAAATGTGGCTTCCCTTTAAAGAAAATAGGATATAAGAGATTTGTGCATGAACCTGTCAATTGCCTACCTTTCTGATGTCTGTTGTAAATTAATAGCAAAAATAACATTGAGCTTTTATTTAGACTCTTTGTATTTACTGGTGTCTGTCTTGTGTGTTGCTGAAAACTTGCTGTTTGACAGCTGTCTGGGAATTCTCATTTCACATTCTTACATTTAAAAAAAAAAAAAAAAGCTGTCAATAATAGAGCTGCTCTGTTATAAAAATAAAATCATGTTTTCC
>JAOXJK010014510.1:0-29472 GCA_025774025.1 Xenus cinereus | reverse complement strand
CTCATCAAAAAAAAAAAAAAAAAAGTGGGAATAAAGAATGACAGGAAACAGAATTTTCTGGCTCAGTTTGTTCTCCATCAAAGAAACTGCCCTCCCCATCATGGAAAAGCTGATGGTTGTGGTTGCTCTCTCACAGGTGTACATAACATGGGGTTGGTTTGTTTGTTTTGCGATTTTTTTGTTGGTCATGTGTTGAGTTTTGAGTGCATCAGCTGAACTGTATGGGAATTATAGACAGATCCTATGTATATTCATTTGTGGTCATGAAGGGAATTTCTCAACAGAAGAGCTGACAAAGCAACCCTTACACATTATACTACATTCTGAGCAATTTTTCCATATCATGTAGAAGCTGATATGCACAAAGTTAACAACAATTTTCATAAGCAGACAGATAACCAGAGCAAGCACAGTAAAACTTCTTGGAGCCTTGGCCTCGATCACGAGAGGACAGGAAGAACAGGATGTGAAGCAAAGGGCACAGAGATAACTGTCAGCACTTTACTGGGAGAGGGAACGTCACCCACAGCAAGGGTAATCTAAACAAAAGGTGCAAGTTTCTTCACCGTATTTAGAATATTTGTGTCTGTTGACAAGCCAGGGCAGACCAAGAGAAGCAGAGAGAAGACATTATCTTTCTAATGTATACAACATTAGATAATGGTCCGGTTCCTGCAGAAAGACTTGGTCTCTTTGCACACTTTCAGGTATGTGGAAAGGAAAGCTTGCACAGAAGTGGTGCTTACAAGGATTTTTAGACATGGAGTGGTGGTTTTTCCCGACTTTGTAATTATCTCCCCCCTCACCATTTAGTTCCTATAGCTTATGATATACCTTCGAGGATACAGAGTCAGCTTTTAGGATATATCCAGCTACTGCAGTGTAATACTGAGATGAGTCTCATCAGAGGGTAACCTGTTCCAGTGCTGCACTACCCTCCAAAATAAAAAGGATTTTCCCAGCTCCAGGTACTAACCTGCTGAGCTTCAACTCATGGCTAACTCTTCAACGTTACACTGTCACTACCAAGAGAAAGATTAACTGCACAAAGATGACAGAGTCAGACTGAAGTACCGTTACATCACTGCTTTGCCACCTCTTTGTCAGACTAAACAAGCACAACTCCTTCAACCTCTCTTTGAAGGCTGCATGCTCTATGCCCCTGGATGCCTCAGCATCCTTCTGCTGGACTATCTCCAGTTTCCCTAAATCACTCTTGAAGAAGGCAGGGGTAACACAAAAAAAAAAAAAAAAGTGGACATAGCGCTCCAGGTGAAGCCACACCATTGGAGAGCAGATGATAATCACTGCCCTTCGTCAGGCAGCCACTCTTCCCAACACAGCCCTGCCACGCTGTTTCACCAATTCAGATGGCCCGGTGCTGTTGGCTCGCACTCAGCACAGCATCCCCCAGCTCCTTTCCAGCAGGACAGCTTCTTGCAGTCCTCTCAGCACAGACAAATGCATGGGGTAGGTCTTTGCACCCTGCCCAGCTTCCCAAGGTTTTTGCTGGCTCAGTCCTCAAGGTTCCTCTGCGCTGAAGCCCTGTCATTCAGCATACGAATCACCTTTCCTAATTTAATTATCCCCAGATTTTCTGAGGACATGCTTTATATCCTGAATGGCCTCCAAAGAATATTCTGAACAGTGTGGGCTCCAGTACAAACCCTGCTTGTTAGCAGCCATCAACTATTCGCTAGTTCTCGCTAATTTTCTTTCCAGTTAACAGTCCTTTCATCCAGCCCATATGTTCTTCATGTCGGAGAACAAGATCAGAGCTTTATGCATCCTCTTCTTTTTAGAGAGGCAACTTCAGAGTAAAAGCACCTGGACAGCTGTTCTTTGGAAGCACAGTCATCACTAAGAGGATCTGGAGAGGTCTTTTGCTCCCTTCCATAAAGCGTACTAAGGTACTTCATGGAACTGCTTGTTCCTAGGCACGACCACCCACATTCATCAGCAGATGATTTGTCATATTTCCATCCTCTTTCTACTTCTTGGCTTTCAAACAAATTTGAACTGTGCTGTGATCACATACCACAATCCACAAATGCAGTAGCACATTAATCCAAAGGACAGACACACAAACTGATAGAACACTCTTTCCCACATAAGGAGGTCCTGCTGTACGTGCCTTCTGCCTCTTCAAACACCAGCAACCTGCTGCCCATCACCTAACAGCTCTTGTGCTCGTCTTCCCTGGCATCAAACACCAGTTATTGTGTTCTCAATTTGCTACTACTTCGGAGCTCACCCCCCTTGAATCCCCAGGACATCTTCAGCAGAGCTTCCATGAAACCTAACCTCCATCAGTCCTGACTGGTTGCTCACCCAATGGAAAAGGTCTTAGTATTTGGGGATGGGGGTGGTGCGTATGTGTGATTCAACACAGGCTAAAGCTGTAGATTTCAGAAGACCTACAAGAAAAGATAACATCTGTGTATTTCATAATTGCCTCTGACTTTAGCTAGACAACCATACCATAGAAACAGAAGAAATTTGGCTTTCTGCTTGCATGCAGTATTTGAATTACACATGCAATGAATTAGACATGGATGGTGACGGGCAAGATTCTTCCAAACTATTTCAGGGATTATATTTTTTTTGTTGTTGTTGTTCTAAAAGCTTCAAACTTTTAATGATGACAAAGTATACACTTTTTTTTTTTGCTCAGAGTTACGCTTTCAGAACATATTGTTTTGTAATAGTCCCTATTTCGCATTAGATAGAGCTTCAGGTGCAGAGAAAATCTTAACACTGAATGTTTAAGGGGTGCAGCGTTTCCTAGTGCAAATCATAATTTCTTTAAAAGGAGTCGATTGCTTCCTTCATGCTTCAAGAGGCACGGTTTTAAATTCCGAGCTATTTAAAAAAACTCTTTATGTCCAGGAAAAAAAAAAGGAATAGTTGCTACACCCAGTACTGCAGCTGCTCTGACATAAATGTGAGCACTGATGAGCTACATTTTTCAGTTTTGACACAGTAAATAAGGATGTGCCTGTCAACCTCTCCCTCTCTCCTCTGACAAATCTGGCTCTGTCCCATCTTCATTCTCCTAAAATATGTGGAAATGAAGCAGCAAAAACCTTAAAGTAAATTTTAAAGTCAGCTCTTATTTCCAAGAGGAGGAGGGAGAAGAGGGGATAACCAAGAAACAGCAAGTCAAAAGAGCAAAAGAACACAGGCCCAAATTTCTAGAGCAATTTTCCCTTGTCAAATACTCAAGCTATGATAAGCTGAATTTTTAACTCCTCTACTAAAAGACACCAATTTTCAGAATCAATGGACAGATACGAGAGGATTTTTGCCACTTTATTTTTTAAAGAATTAACTCATTGGCTCAGGGATTCATGCGAGAATTATACAAATGAACAACATGAGTATGAACAGCAAAGTAGAATTTCATTTAATACAGATAGGAAATAAACATAATGAAGCATAAACATCAGAGCAGAAATAGATAGTGTCCTGCTTAATTCATCATCAGGGTGCACGAAAAAATCCTGGGTTTCTTTAGTGGCAGCACACCTTAAGAAACATCATATGCTGAATGTTAAGGTCTTCATTTCTTCCCCATCTCAATGTCCACGGTCCTTCTTGGTGTCTCCAATTGCAGGCTGACACTCAGATTCTCCTTTCCCCTTTCGCTGCCCAGTCCATGCATTCACTTATCTTCCCTAAAATTGCTACAAAAGAAAATACTACCTATTGCAGACACCTTACACTTCATATGCTACGAAGAAAGCAAAATATCTGGTTATTGCTGTTCAGTCTTCTTAAAGGAAAATTTCTTTTTGGTTGCTGCAACTGAAGGTAATCTATACCACAGCAGAACTGCTGCCCTGCTACTACCTAGCATTTGTGGATGGACCAGTCAGCAGTTATTACTAGGAACCACATGGGGCTAAAGTCCTTCCTCCATTACCTTTTTATGCCAGCAGTTTTTTCCCCTGCAGGGAAAGGTAAGACGGCACACTGTAACAGTGCAGCACTGAGGACGGCTCTGCTTTCACACCTCAGATCAAAACTAGCTCAACTCATAACTGAAATTTCTCTTCTAAGCATGGCCATTCTCAAGGCAAATAAAAACAAAGTAAAGCATCAAATAGGAACTGATAGAAATATGCAATGTAACTATGACTGCAACAGAAAGCTCATGGTAGGCAGCCTAGAGGTATATATGCCCTGATGTCTTTAGTGAAGCCTTGATGCTCATGTTGGTCCAAAGTATAGACTTGCTATCTTTTTTCTCACCAAATCTTGCCCGACAGGATGAGTAGGATCTCTTACACTGGAAGGGTTTGCAAATTTCTCCAGAACAGTGACTCTCCCATATAAGAACAGCTTGGAAAGGTCGAGTCAGCTTGGCAAAGCTCAAAGTCAATATCAAGGGTTTAAGCCAAAAAGCTGAGCCTTGTGTGCACAGCTCTGTGTATTGGGTATAGTAAATAATTATGTGGCAGGTCACTCCAGACCCACACATTCCAGCTGAAAGACAACTATGACTGCAGAAAATATAGATGCAGCTGGGCAGGGTTCTGCTCCGGCTGCTATGCGAAAGCCATTCCTGGAGCTGTTCCCTGTCTCCGTGTGCCCAGAGCAGTGCTCCCTCACCACAGTATGATTACTCATGTGAAGCCTGTTTGCTCTCAACAAGATACCAAAGCTGAATTAATTTTTTCCTATAAAAGCAAGCAAACTTTCCATCTGTAAAATTAAGCTCCAGTAACAAGAATAGAACACACCACTCCATCACCTAACTTTTCATGAGTGCTTTTTCCAGTGAAGGAGATATATAGCTAGGAAAAATATTGAGTAGCTACTAATCAAGATTAGCTATCCAGCCATTCAGCCTAGAGTCATCCTGGAAAACATGCATGGAGAACTGAAACACAGCAGGAGAACAGAAACTGCCTGCAGGTCAGAGGAAAGGTTTTTTTTAACCAGAGAAACTATTAAGTTGTACCTTATCTCACAGATATCTGCTCTGTGTTGCAAAACCCAGAATTGAGTAATTGGCTGACGATGCCTCAGATCTGGGTTTCTAGGCAATACTTCTTTCATGGAGAAGAATTCCATTTTGAGAGTGTTCATCTCCATGCTTTAGTGGCATAAAAATATTGACCACTGATACAAACACAGGAAAGGCACTCTGGAGACCTCAGGGAATTTAGAAACACTATCAAAGCAACTGCATAGCAGATTTAAGATATGCAGTTCAAGCATCTGAGCAGAAACATTTCAAAGCAAATAGCTGAGCTGGTATGTGCGCATTATCTGTATCCAGTGTAATTCCACAAAATTAGTCTGCAGAGGTTCATTTATAAGCAAGGATTAGTTTCAGGAAAGACCAACCAGGACAGAAACTACAAGCAAGTGACCTTGCTAAACACTCCTCAAAAGCTCTACAAAGCACTGATTGTTCACAGTCTTTAGCAAACAGTTCATGTATCAGGTGACTCAATGGCTTTCAGCATACTGCCTTCAATTCAAGCAGCAAACAGTACAGAGGGTTAACACCTTTTGTGCTAGTATCAAACATTTTGGCTTTTTCCATGGTTAGTCATATCAGTGGGCCAATGAGAATTTAACAATAATGGCTTCACACACACTGCAGCTCTGAAAGACATATGATGTGCTCAGTATAAAAGGACATCCAATGCTTGGGAAAGCCTGCAGGTTCAGCCCTCTATCCAGTCATTTCTGCAGGGGTAGTCATAATCCTAGCATCAAGAGATCTCTGAATACTCAACAGAACAAGAAGCTCATCTACAGCAATTGTACTTCCTCCTACTTTCCCGTTTCAGTGGCAGGTACTTTTTAAATACTGGCTACAGCTTTTAACACTGTGTAGTTCTTAGCACATACTAACTTGACACACCTTTTTGAGAGGTTTGTTACTAGGAGGGCCCTTCCACATGCACTAGAATCTTCTCCCTGCTGACATCCTTTCAGCGAACCACTGTGCTGCCATTTAACAGAAAGATTTTTAGAAACCGCAATTACTCTAAAAGAACAGTAAACAGAGGTTAGCAGGCCCTACAGGGAGGGAGACAGCAGAGGCCACGAGAAGCATTTTCTTTCAAGTATTTGTTCTAAGGTGTACCACTAGCAGGGTATCGGTTGACCAACAAAGGTTTTAAATTTACTGGCTGCACTGAAAAACATTTCAGGTTGAATCCTCTGAGATTTGCTTATGAGATATCTCAGACAGTCATAGGACATATAGGTCAGTGAAGATCCAACTGAATTTCAGTAAGAGCATACGACAGAGTGGATGATGGTCCCTCAACAACTCACTCAAGCCCACTTCAGAATGGCAATGTACGGGCGAAATAGCTGAGTGGATCCTGTCCCTCCCTTCCTTGGCACTAGTATGGCACCCACCTGATTATGCGATAAGCCACTTCCAGGTTAAACACAGCAGACATTTTTTGGCTGAGCTACCATACAACCAGACCAGTGCCAGACCAGGAACAAGGCAGGCAGCAGTAACTTTCCCCACTCAGCAGCAGTCAGCTAGGATGAAGCTTCAGCCAAGGGAACACAAGGCTGCCACTAATAGGGATGGGACTTTTCTTTCCCAACATCTATTTCCACCTCCTCCTCGCATCAACTCTAGCAGTACTGCAGCCACAGTACAAATCAGGTCAGCTCACTCATCCAAACGCCTTGGCTTGCACAGAGTTTGGCTTGAGCAGGCAGCGGAAGCATGTGAACCCCTCTCCCTCTCCACACAGCTCATAAAATTACCTCCTGCAAGTGTATGAAAACAAGTGAGATTACTGCATATGTTGCAACACTACATAAAATACCACCACTTATATGGTATCTGGATTTCCTTCACAAACAGAATCCTCCTCTCTACCCCTCCTTCAACTGCAGCTTCAGATCTTGGAATTGTAATTAACTCCTGCTTTAAACCAAATATAATCCCAGTGCTTCTTGATAAAGGAACTGTTTTATTTCAGTCATGACCTCCATCACAAAGTCGCTTTCACAAATGCTAAAAACACCTTACCGTTTTCTATCATGTTACCCAGAGAATTCAAAGAAGTCAACACAAACTATGCAGCTTAATAATACAAGAGACAAGATAATGCCTCCTCCAATGTTGTCAGTTCTTTGTTTAAAAAAGCCAAAAAGATTACCTGGGAGATATGGTTGATGGAGGACTCCATCCTCCGTAGCTGGGATGCTTGGATGTCCAGCAGTTGTAATACATTGTTGGCCAGTGCATTGATCTGATAAGCAACACTGGCTAGAGATTGAGTTGTGTAGGCTTTGGTCTCTTCTAATGCTTTCCTTTTATCTGGAGCCTGTAAAGCAAAAGAACAAGACGTTTGCTTAAGGCCAGGAACAAAAAAGACAACCTATATTTAGAAAAATCTGTAATCAACAAGATCTGACTGTGCAGTCAAAGTACTTGATCTGCATATACATTTAAAAAATTCTCAATAATGAGGAGCAGATAAAGAATTTGAAAAATATTTAACCATAGTAACATTACATGCCAAGAAACAATTCATTCAGTAGAAAAACCAACACTATCACGATCTGTTGGAGTCGAGTTTCTAAAGCCCGCCCAATCCTTCGTTTCCAGAAAAGCCCTCAATTCCCCAGGAACACTGAAACCCAGCTTTCTCCACTTCTAACAAGGTCATGCAGCCAAGCCAGTTAAAGACAGAAAAATATTTTCCCACAGCTTAGTGTTCCCTACTGCACATGCTACCTACAAAGCCAACCCTCCAGCTACGCTGGCTACTGCTCCCAAAGTCCAAGAGAAGGGAGAGCAAAGCATCAGGGTGCATGCACAGAGGGCTCCTGCATGCAGGAGTATTTGTGAAATTCTCTCTCTTCACACAAAAGCTTAACAAACTTTCCTTGACAGCTAAGAAAGTTCATCATTGACTGAGAAGAAACATATATTTTGAAGTGTCAAAAAGAAGCACAGCTAGGTGCAAAAAATATAAGGAAAGGACCCTTTTCCCACTGAAATCACACCTTGCTAAGGTAAAGCCCACAGTCTGTCCTGAGACATCACTTCCTTGTCAGAGGGCAGGTTACTGTCTGAGACAGCGACTGCTTACATGACTTGAACCTCGCGGCCCAAGTGCCTTCTCACTGGCACCACTTTCACCTGGAAAATACACACACCCCCCGCCACTGAAGCGCCCCTGCATCACAGCTTGGGAGCTGGCAGGGGAGGCCAGGTTCTTCATCTGTTACCCAATTTGCAAACTGCAGCTATCCAGAATTCTCTTTTCTTGCCTTCGTAGGAAAGGTGCACTGCATAAGGAAGGATTTGCAATACATGATGACTCAGTGCTAGCATAGATTCTTCTGTGTTTTATTTATTTGTGGATAGTCAGTCGATCTCAGCAACCAAAAGGAAAGGTTTGTATTAACAGTCCCTTCCAACTAGACTTCTGTCTGGGGTTTTTTTGTCGATTTCTTTTAATAACACAACACACACATTGTATGGAACAGTTACAATATTAAGAACAAAGTCAGGAAACAAAGAAATTCCATTTGCGTTCAACTGAGCCCTGTGTTTTCCAGTTTCCATGCACTCATTCTTAAATTCTGCCTCTTATTTCTTCACCTCAATATTTTAGCTTAACATCCACAGGTGTTAAATCTGCCCCTGAGTTAAAGTTTGAAAAGGTGCAACAGCTAATAAGGAATCCTTCTTGTCTCTCTTGCTTTAAGGAGAAAATCAGAAGGCAAGCTGTTCGTATACATATACATGCACCACGACCTAAATACTGCAACACAAGCTATGCTATGCTACCTTTTAATTGAAGATTTTTAAACAAGGATGAATTCCCCCAATACAGGAAATTTGTTCATATTCACAATTAATGTTCCTAGCAGTGCTTTGACACGCAGCAGAATACTTACTTAGTGCCATCTTTCAAACATATTCACATACAGATGCCTTCTACGATATGAAGCAGCAAGAACAGTTTAATGCAACAGCTATTGCATATACCAAGGCCTTACTAGGCAGAACTCCATTTTTCAGTATTTCTAAATCCAAACAAAGCTGCCTTTCACCTAAAAAGAATATTGACGTTTCTAGCTGTCAGAAAACACGAGTAAGCATCATTTTGCTTCTTTAGAAAGCAAGCTTTGGTGGAGAAGGATCTATAAAACAAGTACAAAAGGTTCAAGAAGCAAGTTTCCCAAAGCATCCTGACTTTCCAAAAGAGGTATTTTAAACTTCAAATCATCACTAGCAGCGATTTTAAAGAACATTGTCCTACTGAGCTGGAGCCTAAAGAAAACAACCGATGATTTATACTTGAACTTCTACCACTCTGGACAATGGTGAAAATACAGGTAGCAGCTTCAGAGATATCTGAAATAAAAGGTTTACTGAACTAGACACAGCCAATAAGGCAGTAGTCAACATGATTCTAACTTCATATAAGCTGAAGTGCACATCAGTAGCCTTTACTCAGTTTCCTTATTACGAAGTTTCAACTACATAATATTAGGTTGAACACTAACCGGTTACAAAGCCACAGCGCTCAATTACCGCATTGTCAAACAAGAAAACCTCAGTGTATAGGAAGTTTCTTTTCTTCTCTAATGATTTGTTGATCAAATGCCTTGCCCTCATTTGCCTAAGTACCTAACATTTTAGTTATTTGCTCAAATGTCTAGTTTGGCAGCAGGATTAGATGAACACAGTTTGATACGGAACATATTTCATGTCCTAGCAAAATTAGAAACATTTTCAAGCTTTGCAGATAATTCACGCAATTTCAGTTTAACAGTTTAGATTAGAACTAATTTGACATATAGTCTTTTGCATTTTTTAATTAGAACTGCTGGCATCCCCAAGACATAAGCTAAGAGCTTCACGGCCAGCAGAAGGGGAAGGGGAGAGGGAGAAGCCAAGAGCTATGTGGCATCAACAAGAGGGAGCTGGGATTTCTAATGTTCTTTAACTGTTACTTTCAACTCCCTCTAAGCAAAAACTGAAAGTGGTACAGAAGATAATGCACATGTGTACATGCCTTCAAATACTTTAATATAATACACGAGCGCCAGTTAACTATTCAAAGACAACACAATACAGAGTCTGTCAACTGACTTGTTTTCCTAATAGTTCAGAATAACTTTATGATCTCATACTAAAAGCTTCAAATATATAGTTGTTTCTCCAGTAGTCCTTGACATAAATGAAGTTTGAGTGTCCTTTAGTAACAAAGTGAATATTCTTTAAATCCAGAAGATCACAGGTTTTGAAGTTTCCCTCTTAAAGTAAGCTCCCACCTGTATCCCCTGTTCACCTTTAACAGTCATGTTACTATGGGAAAACTGCAGTTCGACATTGCTTTCACATAACTAGGTTTAATACTAAAAACCAAAAACCTCTCTCCTATAATCCAAGTGGATACATAAAGAGACAGTTAAACTTGCATGGCATTCCACACTGCATATCATGTATTTTTGTCAAATGCAAACTTGCATCATAAAGATTTCTTTTAAAATTTACATAATTACTATAGTCAAGTCAAAACTGATTTTGCACCCAAGCAATTGCCACAGTAAGAAGAGAGTAGGAGCTTATTTACTGATTCTTCAGTTCACTGACACGTCAAGGTCAGATGAAGAGGAACGTCTCCCATCACTTGGCACTCTTTACAAGTCACATAGTCAGACAATTTTTTCCTCCCCTCTCCAAGCTGCCACCCACATAGGCACATCCTCATGACAGTATCTGTGCAGTGTTCAAACCATCTGCCCTCACAGCTTTTTCTCTCTCAGCTCGTTTTCATCATGTTCTAGTTCATACAGCGTGCAGCTACATGTACAAGCTTCCTCCAAAAGTCACATCAGCTCCCACTGCAAAGCATCTTCAGAAGCCTAACCTTCTTTTGCAAGCACACTGGTCCATACCCTCTTTACCTGTTCTCCAACCTGTTTTCCCTCTTTCCACTTCAGTTCCATTCACTGTGCTTGAAACTCCCTGTAAGATAAATGCCCCACCAGAAGAACTGGCTCCACTTGACAGAGATCAGAAAGCAGCTCATCAGCTCACACCAAGGCCGGCTGCCCTAGCAGAAACAAATTGATTTGCTGCCTCAGTATGTGGCATGTGTTGTTCCATATTTTTCATTTTCAGCTGTGGGAACACGTGCAAACTCAAGCACAGAAAAACCCACCCAGGATATACTAATGGAGCACTGCCCTAAAGCAGCCCAGTGATCACTAAGCTAAACGGAGCTGTTAATTATTCAATACCCAATACCTGTTCAGATGCTTGGCATTCTGTTGAAGGGCTTGATCACTCTCAGCAATCAAGCTCCAGGAACAGCTTTACATTCAGTTTTATATGCCTCTGCTGTTACTGCTCATGCACATTTAATGAATTGAACAGCACAGGACATTTGTGTTTGCTTCACAAGTAAACACAAGATAACTGTTTAGCTTGGTTGCCTTTTTAAAAAAAGACTTAATCTTTAATTAATTAAAAAATTAGGATTACTACAATCAGTTGCTACATGGATTTAGCGATCTTTATCACATATCAGCATTCACAGAATGCAACTATGCCAAAATCATCAATATGGCCATTTTTATTCTCTTTTGTTCACATTGCCATGTATCCATTTTTGACGTTTACAGAATGCATACTTCCTGATAAGACAGATACTACAGTTGAGGTTTCAAAGTTCTACTTCCTTCACTAAAGTCTTGCCATTTTAGATCAGAGATCTGGTCCCAAAAAACTCAGGAATTAAATTTTACGTCAAAAAAACCAAAAAACAACCATGGTAGACTTTGGCTCTTACTGATAATTATTACACCAGAGTATCAGTTTAAGTGAAAGAAGAAAGTCAAACTGGCAAGTCACAACAGCAAATGCCACAAGTTTCGGAAGAACTTTCAGGAGCCAACTACTTACCTGGAAGTCATCCAAGAAGATCTGAACGGACTGTGATTTTCACTAGCAGGTGCTCAGCAGGGACCATGTGGGGTTTCTCTCATCACAGATACAGCCTTAAGGGATATGTATCATTCCAGAGTGGTAGGGGAAACTAAGTCTTCAAGATTTACAAACAGGGGCTGCTTACACTATGTATGCCATCCAGGTAAGGACAGAGCATGAATCAGATGCATCCATCATCTCCTGGAACAGGCTTACTGTGCTCATGCCATACAGCAATCTCATTGAGGAAACTCTTCTCTGCAATGCATTAGGCTGGCATTTACTTCCAGGGGATGATGCACTGAGTATTTCCCAATACCCACAAAGCTACACTATGCCTGGTATTTACCTGCCAAAAGTAACAGACTGTTCCTCACTGATCAGCACCTCAATTTCTCCACTGGAAAGTGAAGCCATCAGGAGAGAGGGTTCAGAAGTTTAAGCTCAGCCTTTGGCCACATACTAGCACAAGGGAGATCCTCCCATAGCATCACAGGTAAGACTTCAGAGGGTCACCAGTACGCTTTATCTACCGTCTTTCTTCAACATAATCAGTCCCAGATCAGCCGCCATCAGTATTCTTGTCGCTAGAACCCCCTCCTTTGCCTTGCATATCAATGCTATCATCAGTAAAAACAACTGTTGGAAATTTAAAAATAAAGCATTTACACGGGGACCAGGAACAGGAAGGGACTTAGGACAAGCACAGACTGATAAAAACGACAGGGCAAACCTAGCCTCCACATGAAGGGCAACTAAAGCCAAAATCCCACACATTCCAGAGCACAGGCAAATCTCAGCTAAAACCCTAAACTAAAACTGTGTGATGCACACAAAGATCAATACTACAATGTGTATAGCAGAAAAATGTTCAAGTGTTTTACTGAAGTGATTTGCCAGAACTTGTCATTTTGTTGTACTTTTCTACCATTCCTGAATTTGCGTGGGAGGTTGAAAGCTCAAGATTTTAATTACCCAATAGCTTGCAAGCTATTAATAGCAACATACTGCAGTCACTGAACACGTCCACCTCCTGTCCAAGGCCTTCTCTCCAGGGGACTGGCAGTCAATCCTTCACAAACAGTGAAAACAAGAAATAGAACAGACTATCCAACGCACCTCTCTACACAGTAAGAAGTGGTGTCAAATAGAAGCATCAGAGCTCTGATCCACTTAAGTAACTGGTTGTTCCAGGAGCACGAAGGAATTTAGAGACGGAGAAGCACAGAAGGGTGCCTAACCATTCGGAACAGTTCTAAAGCCCAAGATCACTCTCACTACAGTAACCCCAAAATTAAAACCAGGATGATGAAATTCTTTCAAGTCCATTCAGTAAACAGTAATTCTTCCCATCTACTGAGGCAGAAATCCTCAATAAACACAGCCAGGGTAGCATCTACGATTCAACTCAAGTGAACTTCCTTCCAGCATCCACAACAAAAAAGCCCATTGGTATGAAATAATACCACGTCTGTTGAGTTTCTCCAAGATAAGATGCAGTAACTCAGCTATACCAAACGCAGAGGAACTGGTAGAACTTGAAATCTCTTCTCCCCAGGTAAAGACCTTGCACAATAAAAATGGCATTCATTCAAGGCACCAGACGATAAGGTGATCACCACCACAGCAACAACCACACCACAGCCCATAAGCAAGATTTCAGTCTGTTTCTTTTCAGAAACATTACCTAGTCAAAAATCATTGACTAGTCAGCTATTCCATCTCAAGGATCAACACACACACCCCACATCATTGTAGTTTAACAAACACATAGGACAGTGTAACAATCACTGCCTGTAATTCAAAAGCTCTGCTTCAGACAGGCCCTTCCCCCAAATCCTGTACATGCTAAACAATCAGCTAGAAGCAAATCCTTCATTTCCATCAATAATATTCCCCTGACCAGTCCTGAATAGCCTTGATAGCAAATTAGCATTTCTATGGGCCGAGACCAATTTAGCCAATCTGCCTGTGTCCTTGCAGATTTTCTTTTACTGGCAAGTTGCTTTTCATTCTGTTGATTAACTAGGAAAAGAAGAGTTTAAGTTTTTCTAATAATTATCTCTTTTGGAGAAGGCAGAGGGAGAAAAGTTTCTTCATTAAGGGGAGAAGTTCATTCCAAAGGAGAGTTTAAGGGACATGATTACATACACACACACAAATACCCCGCAGTGGTAAAAGTGCATGAGCCTTGATAACAAAAAAATGCAAGATGAGTATGTATATTATTGTTTCTTAAAAAAAAAAAAAAATGCTTAACCTTCTCACATACACTGATACAGGTTATCATCAGAACCCAGCCCATTCTGACCTGTGTGTACACAGCAAAGAACCACGTCTTTGAGATAAAGCTTCCAATAACTACCTTACCCTCATATGTATCGTTTACTTAAACGAAGACAAGTCCACATGATGTAGCATTCACAACACTCTGACACAGACTTTAACAGGTCTGTAAAAGAGGGCTGAAGTAGTCTACAATAAATACATTTTTTAAAAAACAGTAACTAAAAAAAAAAAAACACCTTAGGAATTCCATTTTAATCCAGGCTGCAAACATTATAACAAGAAATGAATCTATCCAATAGGAGAGCGATTTACAAAGCGATGCTGACTCTGACAGATGGAGCCTGGGAAGATATATGCCAGCTGCTCTGTTAGCAGCGTTTTCTTCCCAACGCAGCAAACAGTGTTCATGTTGGCTCTAGACTAAACCACTCCCCTTATTAAAAAACAAAAAATATATATATATTGTTGAAAGCACAATTTTCAATTCTCCTGCCAAATCCAGTAGAGGAGATGTCACAGTAAGCATATACGTTGGCACAATACATTGTTAGTGTCAGTTGTTACAGTCTGTGTATACAACCAAAATAACATGCAACACAACTAAAATGACAGAAACAGACATGCCCATGTGTCATTTTCACACAACCCTTGTACACTGAATTAGTCAGACTTTAAGACTGCGTATGCAGCAAGCTGAAGAATTTTGATCTGAGTCTTATTTTCTGTGTTTACCAGGATTTAGACAACACAAGCTCCAGGACAGAATCCACAACTTCCATTCTGGTAAAGCACTGCACACTGTAGGCACGTACAGTTGCTTCAAAAATCAAAATCACGCTTTTAACTTCCTTGCAGTGCCTATGATTCCAACATAACTGCCTTATGACATCAAACACACAAATTTCTTCTGAGCTGAAACAAAGCGGGCTCTGACATCAGAGACACCAGCCAGAGCTCCGAATACAGACTAATGCCACCCTCAGACTGTCAGCCAGGGAAAGAAACCCTTGGCACTTCCATAGCAGTCTTCCTTCTTCAACTCTAAGAAAGCTATACCCAAGGTTTTGGAGCGTATGATTATTTCGGCACACTAGACAGCAGATAACAGGGAATTAGAGAACTTATGTTCCATTTGTATCATTATACACTGTCTCTCAAATATTGATCTTTTGTTTTCTGTTTGTAATGGGGCTTGAAATTAAAATGTCTGTTTACTTTAAGTGCCAGCAACCACCCACAAATTTTAGCTCATCTAGCAAGAACCTGCTCACTGATCATAGAATGGTTAGAGCTGGAAGGGACCTTAAAAGATCACCTAATTCAAACCCCAACCCATGGGCAGGGACGCCTCCCACTAGACCAGGTTGCTCAAAGCCCCATCCAGCCTGGCCAGGATGGGGCATCCACAGCTTCTCTGGGCAACCTGTTCCAGTGCCTCACCACCCTCACAGGAAAGAACTTCTTCCTTATAGATAGTCTGAATCTCACCTCTTTCTGTTTAAAACCATTACCCCTTGTCCTGTTACCACATTCCATGATAAAGAGCCATGCTAAAATTCGATGAGCTTTTATAGGTGAGCTTCCGAGATCTTTCTTTCCAGATCCTCACTCTCTAATCCTCCCTACCCTCTAGACAAGCCTAGATTCATATCAGACAGCATTAAGCAAGCAAGGTTAAGACAACAAGATATAGCATAAAGGATCAAATGACAGTGTCACCTCCGTGTGTCCTGGTACCACCAATATGTCCACAGTGCTCTGAGCCCATACAACAGGGCAACCTCAACTGCTGTTTGCAAGACAGCTACACACTGAATGTCAGCATCGGCAAAAGGGTTGGTCCAAAAGTAAGTAGACTCAGAGCTACACTCTGCACCACAACAGGTTTCTCCACACAGAGATGTCAGAGACATCACGGGACAACAAAGCAGGGAGGGAAGTGGGAACGTCATTAGCAGGCCTGTCCAGCTCCAGGAAGAATCTCAAGGCACGAAAACGTAGAGCCAAGAGTTACACAGGCCTTCTGACATTCAGCAAAAGCCTGGACGGCAAGTGTTCCTAATTCAGGAAGAGTTCTCATGTTTAAAGTCACTTTCGATACGCAGCCACTGCCCAGACTTTACAGTTCAGGAAGTTCCCAAACATCACAGTATTTTAAAACAAAGAAGAAAACAATGGCCATTACAGGGTCAAATTCTCTTCTCATACTTTGTAGCACTACACTGCTGACTATTTAGCAACTTGAAGATCAATATACTCACTCCAGAGGGAAGCTATCCACAGGCTCAGACATCTCACAACACCAGTGCAGCATGCTTAAACCAGAAACCAGCGGATCCCTGGTTTGTAGTTGCTTGCTTCCCAGCACAAGGCATAGTGCCACATAGCACACAGGCTACACAGTGATCTCACACTAATAAAGTAATGGACTGCAATACAAGGACTGATTGTTTTTAAAAGACTTGCATGTAAGTGGAGAAAATCAACCTAGTTTCTGTTTCTATCTGATCCCATAACCAGCTGCTAATATTGCTGAGACTTTTACGTACTCCTGGACCTGACTGTGCAATTTGTATCTATCTGATAGTGGTTGTAAGCACACTACATTCAGTTTCCTTCTGAAGAATTACTTTCTATTCTGTTAAAATTTGAGCCTATGGTTAGCAACAGCATTCTAAAACCTTACATGCATGAGCTTATCGGAATACTGGGTTATTTCAACTGCAGCAAGTAGGAATTCAGCTACTCAAATAAGCCAAACATACACAACAGAACAAAACAGGTAGCTCAGGAGAATGGAGAAGAGAAGGAGAGGGAGACAGGAATGGCAAGTCAATAATATACCATCGTTTCTTTTCCCCCAAAAAAACCTAACAGGACAGTAGGTAACAAAAAGTAAATAAATACAGTAATCTCCATACCCAGCAACATACAAAATTTAACTTAGAGAAACCACCAGAAGACAGAAAGCAAGTTCTTCAATATGAAATAGTGTCAAATTCAAAAGGTTGTTTTGTTTTCTTTAAACAAAGTCCTTGGAGAGACAGTTGCTGTGGTCTTAGCACAGCAGCAGTTCAAGTGAGTAACTTTTCCTAGAAATCCAGCTGCAATGCCTGTGGCAAACACAATTACAGCAAAGTTTTCTAATCCATGCTGAAGTTCCACTGGTGTTTTGATGCTGCTCATTCACATGATTTTAAGGATTGCTTCCCCTTCACGTACAACGTAGGAGGGCAGCTTTAGGCACACGCAGGAGGTGCACAGAGTCATTCAGATGATAGCAGTGCTTGCACTTCCATGCAACCAGATGCACGAGAAGAGTCACATCCACATCACTCCCTGTCTGTCCGTCCCTCCTGCCTCAGTAGTAACACAATCCCTGAACTATTCTATTTCAGCACTTGTAGCAGCAAGGTGTCCTGGTGGCCCTACTATCTCGTCTGTAATCAACTTGACAGATGAGTGGCCTTATTACAACCACAGAGGAGCTGTGTTCAGAGAAGCAGTCCTTTCACAACAGGAACACGTCAGCCGCAGTTGCATCTCCACCCATACCTACACTGCTGTCTATCTGCACATCTCTGTGCCCCAGAGGAAGCTGAGCGCCTGCCCCCACCCAGTTAAAACACAGGGGAGGCCAAGGGAGGATACGCGCAACCGTGGAGCGGCGTGTGGGACAGCGTACCTGGCATATCCAACTGCTTCAAAGCTTGGGATGGCTTCTTTATGCTGCAAGAGAGGCAGAAGAAGTAATCCAAGCAAATTATATGCCAATTAAATCTGCAGGCAAGGCTTAGCTGCCAGAGATAAGATTCCTACTATGATGTGAGCAGATGCAAGCAAGCCCAGGACTGGAACAATTACATTTCATAAGCTCTATTCAAAACTCTTTAATTTAAAACAGCAAGAAGTGGCTGTGTAAGTAGCAAAAGAAGTTATACCCTAAAAACATGCTCTCAGTTTTACCAAAGAATATACAGTATTTACATGTAAATAAAATCCTGCATGAATAGGGTGATAGAAAAAGAAAGACTTTTTTTATACAAAAGCAGGCTAAATAATGGAGATACATCCAAAGCAAAACTGGAGACCAGTCTTTCTACCATGTCCCCTCCTAACCATTTCTTACAAGAACTGCTTGTCAGCTTCCCACTTGCCTTTTTTTAAAGGAAATTGGAAAGAAAAAAACCAAACTTTTCAACAACTACAGAAATTAATTTTCCTAGTCACAAAAAGAGAAGTTTCTTATGATCATGAACAGCCACATTTTTGTACCCTCTATACTTAACATGATGCATTTTTCTTAACTTTCGCAGCGGTTAGTTTGCGTTTAGTCATTTTCAGGGGAGGCAAGAAGCTTAAATGAGTATGTTTTGCTTATTATTTATGTTCTCTATCTGCATAACTCCTTCACAACTGCTCCATTAAACACCTCTTCCCTTCCAAAGCCAATTTTAAAATGCCTCCTGCTTTATGAGTCTGACAAGCATGACTCACAGTATTCCCCACATTCATTCCCCCAGGCCTCGTGGGATGTTATACAGCCAGTAAGTACCTGCTTCAGTTCATACTCCCCCATTCCCGGTGCTGCTGCAGTAACCCTTACAGCAATCTGAGAAAAAAAGTAAAGCTACCTCTCTAGCTGTCTAGCTGTAGGTAGGAAGCAAACAGTAACAGTATTTGCTTTTAATGTTGTCCTTCTACCACGTCACAGTTAGCAAGAGAGAGTGGCCGAAGAGGCACACAGCGGAGGAGGGTTACACGCTCTCCCCGTTCCTCCCGTGCTTTTATTCCTACAAGAAGCTTAAAAGTTGCTCAAAATTCTCAACTTGCTTTTCAGTCATCCTTCAAATCATTCCCATTTTCTGTCAGCAAGGCAGAAAGTTATTCAACATAGATTGCTTATTATCAACCCGTAAGCCCTTTCCATGCCCAGGGAACACGCTCGCATCCCACACGCATCCCACATTCAGGACCAAAACCAGCAACTGTTCTCCCCTCAGCAGGGAGCAGCAGCCTACAGGTACCATGGCCCTGCACACTTGGCCCCAGAAAACGAGCCTCTTTCATAGTTACAACAAATACCTCCCTTGGTCTCTGAACGGTCAATATTCACTGTGGAGTTCTGACAGGAGCCGATTTTACGGTTCCTGCTCATGGATAGTAGGTTTCCAAAGAGGGAACGTGTGCTAGAAAGCTTTTCATTGACTGTTGTCCTTCTCTGCTGGTTTAAAGGACAGACTGCTAACGAGGGATGAAACACACATCTAGAAATGACACGGACACTACTCAAGTGATAAAAGACTTCTTACAAAGTAAGCAGCATTGTACGAGCCCAAGCTTCAATTACATCTATGGCAACAAAAATTTTCTCTAACATTAAAATCTAAAGACAAAATCCGTTCCCATTTAAGACAACATGTACTTGCAACGCTCCCAGACAAATCTCAGGACTACTGTGGCAACCAGAGAGTTTCAGTGCTCAAGAACACACAGTATGCTGCAGCAGGAAACACACCCACGGTATTTGAAGAGAGTCCTTGTGGAGCCAAGCACTTCCAAACCAGATGCACATTTTATCTAATGCAGCTAAAGCCAGGAGTTTGCATCACAGAAACAATAGCTCCTCCCAGAGATTTAGAAATCCTGCAAGTCAGACAGCAAATCAAAAGCCAAACAATCCCCAGCCAGGTCTCCAAGGATCTTGCCAACATAAGTGCATTGATCCATCATATCTCTATTTGTTAGTTTGATACTGTCTGGACCTTGATTGAAGCATCATCTAAGCCACCTGCCACAAGGCCTCCCAGTGGAAACCCTGGAGGCTATAATCATATTTTATAAAAACCCTTCAGAATCAGGTCCAGCTCTGCTTTGTGGATACACACCTACTAACTTTTGTTAACAGACACCACCTCCCTGACACGTCCACCTTTCCCCTCACTGTTAAGCAATCCAAAGCCCTGCAAGCAGGAATGTTTTATTAAGTCCTTTCCACTCCTTGGTCTCTGAGCAACAAAAGGAGCAGCTTCCTAAACAAGACAGATTTCTTATAAAGGAACAGCCTGGCCACGTATATCCAAGAGGCCTCCTAAGAATTCTACTAGTAGACAGAATCACATCGGTCCAATTGCATACCACATCTCCCCAGCAGCCTTTTGTTTCCTCTGTGTCCTGCTCATCACAACTTCCCCAGGTGGTTACAGACCACTTCACAGCCAAGGCCTTAGCCTCACCTCAGTGCCAATAAAGAAAACTTAAAAAAAAAAAGAAATGTATATAAATGCCTTCAGTAGCTGTAGGTTTCAAATTATTCAAATCCGTGATAGAAGAAGCTGTTTGTCTGAAAGGTATCATGAAAAACAGCTGCATCATTTAAGCTGCAAGGCAGTAAAATATGCAGTTAAATAATAGAAAGAGATTAATTAAAAGAAATAGGCAGGGGAGAAGAGGTTTTCAGATGAGATCTGAAATGAGACTGAAAGTCAATGAAGTAGAGAGCAAGCACGTGAGTCCGTTTCAGAGGCAGATGCTGCGGTAAGAGCACTCTTGCATCAATGGCAGCAAAAGAGAAATTCCACAGCATTTCTCAGCAGGGGAAGAGTAAGTGAGACAACAGGTCTAAGAAACGGCCTGCAGCAAGCAGACAGAAGACTTCAACAATGAGAGAGAAATCAGCAAATTTATGTTAAGATCACAGCCAAGAGAAGCACCTGGGAAGAGAGAGTCTGTAGTAGTCACTAGTAACATTTAGTGACTATTATGTGACTAACATTATTAGGTGTATGAACGTGAAACGACAAGCCACAGCATGGCATTCTGCAGCTTAGATATTACTGCAGTAGTCTGATACAACTGCCTGGACACCTTGTTCTCTTGTCTATTTGGTTTACACAGACATTTTCTTATCTTAGGCTCCAGAAAGCACAGAATTATGCATGGGGACCACAGTTCAAGTATTAATTTGCAGCATGATTGCTACAATAAAGTCAAGTAAGATGCTCAACTGACAATGATTGCTGCAGGACAAATACTGGTTGGCGGATTTGCTGACCCCAAGGTACAACAAGAAGATCAGAGGATGAAAGTGAAGATACGCATCTGGTGAAAGATTAGCTGGGGAAAAAAAAAAGCCATCAAAAACCCCCACACTTGCTTGATAAAGTAAAGCTTATAAAAACATTATCTAGTGAAACACTGGTGTGAAAGCAGGCAGAAGAGTCTACACTTCAATTTTTTTTTTTTCAAGGATATCAAAGAATTGTTATGCTTCAAGTAGTAAACAAACAATTTTTTTTCTTGGAACTATTTATAACCTTAAGACCACCCAGTAAGAACATTACGTTCAACTCTAAGGATGTCAAACCAGCATTTGTTTTAGTAAGCCTCCTCTGCCCAAGTTCCGAGAAGCCTCCCTGCTTTCTTAACAAAAGTAGGAACTGTACCATGTTTTACTCCTATTTGTCTTTGAGATTACAATAAAATTAGGAAAGTGACGTGGAGTCTTTTCCAATGAGTTCTTTAACTGCTAATCAGTACAGTGTCAGAGCCTCCTCACACATGGAGCCGCATGCTTGCTCTTTAGCCTCTGCCAGAGAAAGAGTACACAGAGTTGATTATTTTGGGCTCTTTGGAGAGGGAGGAAGGAAGAGGGAGGGAAGGCACTATCAGAAATATATTTATCTTAATATAAGAAACACAAGAAAGCTGTATCTCATTGCAGAAGAGACAACCTTTACTGTTCTTTTAGAATATTCCACCATGGCAGAAGATACAGTACAGCACACGTCATCTGCAGCTGTTATAAAGAGACTGCATCATAGGAAAGGCCCAAACCAAGAGAAGTTTTGAATTTCAGGGCCTTTTTCAGTTTGCCAAACCCAGCATTTACTAACTAAACATATCTGATCTAGAATCTTAGACAAGAATATTACTAAAAATAAACTCATCTTGTAAGCAGTCTTTTTTAGACTAAAACTAATTTGTTCTATTAGCTTAGGCAGCAGGTTGGTTACCAATTTCATCTCAATACAGATTAATACAGATTGTTGAATTTTACAAGTTGTATCTGAAAATACTGCACTCATGTTTTGCTCCCCCCCTTTTTCCTAAAATACCAGCATTATAGTAACAAATCTATGCTCTGCAAAGTGTACATGGCTCCTGTTAACGGCATTAAGAGCTTGCATAAGTAATGAGCAACATTATTTGCATAGTTTCAAGCAAAGGTGGCATCTACATTCATTAATTAACCCAAGGAAAAAGAGGCATTCCTTCTAATACCAAGAGGAAGAGTTTCAAATTCTGCTTTCATTCACCGTGCAACAAATAGATTCCTCAAAGAGCCCACCTGTTAGAAGTGCTGTATCTTTTATTTCACTACCTAAGTTTTATTTCACTACTAAGCCGACAAAACACTTGACTGAGCCCCTCCAGCGCAGTCAGAAGGGCACGCTGACAGGCTGGAGAGGAAGGAGGAAAGGCTCCTCCAGATATCATCTTGCTCACAGAGCTCTGCTCGGGAGCACATTGTGACCTATTATCCACAGCAGCCTAGTCTTGGCCTCCAAGGGCTCTGTGCAAGTTTTGAGCTGCAAAGGGTTATTTCTACAACCCACGGGAGACATCAAGTCTCTGTCTGCAGTAGCTGCCCCCCAAGCAAAGTCAGGAAAAGGGAGGAACCACAGAGTAGCACCGTATCTACCATTACAAATTCAGCAGTTACTTCCCTTTTCTTAGGGGTGGAGGGAAGGGAGGATCCCTATGACCAAGCCCACCCGCCTCTGTCACCAGTGCTCAGATTTGGAAAGGAGGACAGAGCTTGAGGGTTGGTGGTGAAAGCATCAGAAGAACACCACTCTGGGTAACACAAACACTAAAGAGAGCAAGAACACTCAGGTAATTATGAACAAGCCTGGACACTGAGTAACTGAGGGCCCACAAGTAATTTTCTACTGAGTAACAACAAATAAAAACCACATCGTGCTCTTTTCGACTCCAAGTTACAAATTAAGAACCGGACAGAGGCACAGAGAGAGCAAGACACCCTCTCATCCCTCAAAGAGCTCTTGCTACGCCAGAACTGACACTTTGTCCACACGGCTGCCACCCTGTTGTTCTGTAGATAAGTAAGATTTCAGTCACCAGAACTGTCAAACACAGATTGCTTTCACTAACGAGAAAAAGAGCGGTATCTTCTAGTGCCTCTGCCAGGCCAGAGAGACCCACCACCACCAGACAGACAGTACTGTGAGTGTTACACAACCCCCGAAGTCTGCAAAGCCAAAAATTAGAATCTCGAGTTCTTATGAGAGGACATATGCAAAATTCTTAAAAAGTAATTGCTGCCAATGAGTTCAATGATGGTTTCAGGCGCATCTTTTCCCAAGGGATTCACTGCACTGTTTCTGCAGTCATCATCTCTGTGTTTCTGCAAACAGGCACTTTTTGCTGTGTTGTAGTGTAACAGAGGCAATTCGGAAAGGCCGGGGAGGGGGGAGGGAAGAACCCTTGTGCACAGCACTGGAAGTCCAAACAATCACGTTCTGTTCCCAAATCTGACAGCATGTCCCTATACGACCTTCCACGAGTCAGTTATAAATTCTATGCCTCCATTTATGCTTCTGTAAAATAAAGACAGTTCAAAATACTAAACGAAGATATTGGTAAGTTGCATCAGGTTTTTTGTTTCAGAGCCCGAGGTTTATAGTAGTTAAACTTAGATCAGCAGCACAGATACAAACAGGAACTTTGCCCTCAGAGGTACAATGCTTCCCACTTGTACAACCTGCTCCTGTACTCTTCGTTACAGCGTGATCCACTCTGTAAGCCCTCCTCAAGGCCCATCTATTTTCTCTTTCCTTTAAAAGCTACTTACTGCAACAAGCTCCCGTAGATCCAGAGGGAGGTAAGCATTAGACAGTTGCCCCTCTTCCTCACATCTTTTTCTTCCTGCCAACAATTCCACAGGTCTGGGCTTAAAATACAATGGGCAATAAAATACAATGTAAAATACAATACAACGACAACAGGCAACCTGCGAGCTTCCTCCTCCTCCCAACGTATGTGCAAACAGAAGGGAGCCGACCGTGCTGCCTTTGTGGAAGCAGCAGCACACACCTGTAAAAGCTTATCCCAATCCACTTTACTCCACCTGATTAAGGTAGCACAGCGCTGACACGGATCACCTGCTGAAACACTAGTGAAAGACGGAGCAGAAAAAGCAGCTGACAGCTTGCTGGCTGCTTAAACCAAATGTACCAAAATTAATGGAAACATTTCAAATTTTGAAAAGCTGGTCTCATATCATCTACCTCCTTTGAACAAAAAACAGACACATAACACTCCAGGATCCGCTTCCTGTATATGCAAGGTAATTGCTTGCTGATACAGTGAAGTTGCACTATTGTCTTACTGCTGCTTTCCAGCTAAATATACAGCTGTATTTCCTAAAACACAGACAAGGCACTGGCACAGAAGACCTACACAAGGCCCAGAAGAGCTACAATCCTGTACCCAAATTACTGTTATTATTTAAAAAAAAAAAAGGCGTGTACAGAACAGCCAGTGCCTTTTATATTGACAGCAAACATTTGCTTAAACTACCTTGAAAAGGAACAGTATTTAAAAGTATGAGCTAACACCTTTTCTTAAAAAATATGATTTAAACCTACAAAAAATAGCGCATGGCATATCCATATTTTCTCATATGCTCAAGCTCTCTAATTTTGAATTATATTTTGGGGTTATAGAAAGTGAACTGGCTTGATTTGCTTTTTTTGTAAAGCGTTCCAAATTTAGCAATGAAACAAGCAAAAAAAAAAAAAACACTGTATTTATTCTCGATATAAACTAATTAACCTATGAACATAAAAACATGCAAGTTCTCAGAGCATGTAAAAGATTTGCATTAGTGACAATTTAAGAAGTTTATCCTTTTAGAGCAGGTCATTTCCTGAATTAGACATTCTAAGTGAACTTCTTTGTACTGAACTAAGCTAAGCCACTTTCCACACACCAGGCAACAAAACTGAGCGTCAGATCAGATAAACAGTTAAGGAAAAAGAAACACCACAAAAAAAAAAAAAAGTCTTTTCTTTCCAATACATACTGTCTACTGCATAAGTAGTACAGAACATCCAATGTATCAAACAGAAAAGATTCCTATATGCATACTGGAAGATAACATAAGGATTTGTGAAACTTCTTGCATGCAACACTTCTGCTCAACCCTACACGTTTATTTTTCTACCAACTAGAAAGAGGCTTTAATTTTTTTGTAATAGCAGTCAAACTGAAATCTGTCCCTGCTCTATTCTATTTTACCCAGAATAGCTTGTTAGCTCACCGTTCAGTTTCCACATACCAGTTGGAAGCTACAAAAGGAAATAACATGACAACAAAAAAACCCAAGCATTTAGGCAACACAGCACTTACTTCCTTAAAAGGTCTCTCAATTTATTTTCTAAAGTTGCTAAATCTATCCACTAGAGACCACGAACACCAGAATTTTCACAAGTTGTACATATTCCAAACTATTCATTTAAAGGTTTTCACAGTCATATTAAAATCGTATTTGGGCTTAAAATAAAAAAAAAATACCACTTGGGAAGATCCATTTGTCAAGGAGCAAAAAGACTGGTGAAAGCTATGTATCTGCCTAGGCAGAAACAAGACTCTAAGGAAAATCCAATCTAGGTAGTCGAGGAGAGTTGTAAGCAGTGCTTTATAGCACAGACAGGCCTCTCTGTGCTACACCAGTCAACTGAAGTTGTTCAGAAGGAAGGAAAGACATCGGTGCAGTAACACTGGAGACCTTGGTTTCCTGTGTCATTCTAATGCTTCATAAACCAGTTACCGTAAATAAGTGATTAAACACTGAAAAAAAATCAATTCAGCCAGGAAACTGACTGGAGAATCTCTCTGGACATTAATATTTTCAGCTGAAGAATAATAATTAGAACTGTAAGTGCTTTAACTCCGTATTAGTACTGATAAAGTTCATTCTGTTTAGGATACTGATGAAATTCCTCACTAGTATCTTCAGCTTTATGTTACCGATTTTCATATAACCTCTCACAGTTACACACACACTGAAAGAGGCTAGTCCCAGATTTTATTTGCAGGGAAAAGCATTTGGGGAAGGCATTAGCTACTGGAACTTACATTTATATGGCATCTATGAAGAAGCTTCATTTATTTCCATTTTAAGACAGTTTCATCACTCCTCCCCTCACTTAATCTCACTGTACATTATTATAAAGGTATGCCAATTCTAAGCAAACGTCTCCATCATAAGAGAGCAGACTCATACCAGTATTCTAAAAACAGCCAGAAAAAACACTTAGAAAATATTGGGAAAATATAATTTCTCTGTATTTAAGAAAACTTAATTCAGGAGGCAGAAACATGCTTCCATTTAAAAAATTCGAGGTTCAAAACTTTCTCTTAAAACTGTTCAGAGTTTCAGTCTCTGATCTAAAAGAAAATAGGAATCTAATTTTCTACCTGCTTGTCACTGAAGCTTCCAGCCAGAAACACAGCAGATTTTAAATCAAATATTAAATACAGTAATGTACTTATAATGCCTTTTTCCTTTTAGTCAAAGCCAAAATCCCCACCAATAACATCACAACTTCCTTCAATTACTACTTCTACATTTGGTTTCCTTTCCCCTTTTGCTGTCTCCCTCTCTCTCCCATCCCCCCTATGTCTGCCACCGTACTGTATTTTCCTTTTAGCACTGCAGATCTTCCTTAGAAACTTATTTGCTCTGCTTCTTCCAAATTCTTTTCCCTTCCTATCAGATAAACCTGCCAGATAACCAGAATACACACGGTCCGGAGGGAAAACTGTGCTACTGCCTGGCATTCCAATTTATTCACAATTTGCCTTAGCAAGAAACTGCTTTCCACTTTTCTAAGAACAGCAATTTTCAGCCTGAGAATTGCAAATGCTGTTGTCTTTCCCAAATGCTTCAGTAAAAGGATGCTTACTGTCAACAGAGGTACATTCATCAGTAGGGAACCAAGTTCCACCCAGCAGTTCCCCTCACACACACCCCCTTTTTTTTTTCTTTGGAATCCTAAAGACATCGAAGATAAATTCTCTTCAAAAAAAATCAGCACGACTGAAATTTTACCAGAATTATTCCCAGATTAAGTGAAAGAGACAAAACAGATTCATACACTTTCAGATCCAAAAATACAGACATAGTTTGAACACAGCAATTCTGGGGGTGGGAAATTACCTTCCTGCTTAAATAAGCAAAGAATATAAAACATAAGACCGAGAACACCATGAGTTCTGAATAAGTAACTGAGTGCTCTTACAATTACTATGAATTGTTAGCATCAGCACTCAGAATAGTCAGACAAACTTGTTCCGCCTCAATGTCACAATGCAGAGTGGGTGACAGTGTACAGGTCGTTTTCCTACTAAGGAGCACACAGAAAGAGAGAAAACTCTCCAAATTCAACGTTATCCAAACTCAAGGGGACCAGATTGAATCAGTTACGTGCAGCGGGCTAAATTACGATGTGTAGCCACTTCTGAACTATTTTAACACTCACTTCATGGCCAGGTTCTCTGTTCTGGCCTGCCTTTTTTTATAAAATGCACAATTACATTAAATACAAACACTTTGTATTATGTGTTGGTTAAGCCTCTTCCTCTCCTTTCCTCCCTTCCCATCCCACAACACACACACGCTCCCGGATCTCATAACCCAGTGCCCTGTGTCACATTGCCTAATCCTGCCGTGGCCCCACCACAGGCACTGGAAGTATAATCTGTTCAGCAGTCCAACTGGAGAGCAGATGGCTTTACACAAAGTGCCGATTAAAAAACCCACCACCATCACACATTAAAAAAAAAAAAAAGAAAAATATATGCGATTTTATCCATATATTTGCCATTTTTATTGAGTAAACGTACAACTCGTGCACAATCCAAGCAAGGTATACATTCTTCAAAGCTACTACACAAGTCCTCGTTAGGAATTTTAGAACTCCAGCTTCCTTTCAAGAGGGGTAAACACAGCTGTACACAGATAAAACAGACTGCACCAATCCCACATCCAGCTGACCTTGATACTTGAGGTGAAAATGAGCTACCAAATTAAAAAAAAAATAAAAACACACACCCCAAATGACTGGACGGGAACTAGCTCAAATGTTGAGTTTTTTGATTTATTTGCTTGTAGTAAGTACAAGTTTTAGGACTCTGAAGAAAATGATGTAACTGAAGATTCTCCGTAGCTTTCTGACATAGGGAAAAAGTCAGGAGCAGGAGACAGGTCAAAACTTGTGCTGCAATTACCATGCTCATGTATTTGTCATATTTCCCATGAGTAAAACCAAATGAACCTCGCCTCTGAGAAGCATTTATATCAGCAGCTTTCTTTGGGTGGAGCAAACAACTCGGAAGAGTAAATAGACATTAACTCATACTACCTCACAAACCACAAAAAAAAAATCTGAAAAATATGACTTGTTGGAGCAGTTTTAATCCAAGTAGCTAATTTAAAAAAAAAAAAATTTAAAAATTCACTTGACATTATTAAAGCTGTGTTTTCAAATTTGCTGCTCCATTACTAAAAACAGTAAGACAGCTTACCAACAACGATGGATGCCAGAGAATTTAATAACCTGTATTAAATAGTCATCACAGACAGACTAGTGAACTTGTTGAATCTAACTCAAGCTGTCTAATAAGTGAAGTTTATTTGATTTACCTCTTCAATTATTTTTTTTGCTAAAAAAAAAAAAAGAGAAGCTGGATATGAGCATCTCTGGATGGTTCTGTACAAACATCAGTATGACTAAATATACAGATTTAAGAGAGTGATGTGCTGCAAATGCTGAGAAAAATAATAGTAAATTGGGCTTGAAGCAGCTCCAGCACGGAAGGCTCAGAGCAAGGCCGAGCAGCACTGCCAACCTAAGGGGAATAAGACCCCACAGCGACCGGCGGAGACGCGCTACAGCCCGCGGAGCCGCTTCAAGCCCGGGAGCCCCGGTCCGCAGATACCGGTGCCGGGCGTTTGAACCGCGGAGCCTGCGAGCGGCACCGATTGCCATTTTGAAACACCGGCTCCCCCCGCACCGGTTCGCGGGCAGCTTCCCGCCCCCGCAAACCGCTCGCTGCGGCGCTGCGGACCCCACGCCACCGACGCCGTGCCGTGTCCCCCTCCGCCGCCTCGGGCCTCGCCGCGGAGGACCCGGCGCACCGCGGAT
>JAOXJK010014465.1:0-29492 GCA_025774025.1 Xenus cinereus | reverse complement strand
TTATTGTGGCCCAAGTGCAGAACCTGGCACTTGCCCTTGTTGAAACTCATACCATTGATGTTGGCCCAATGATCCAATCTATCTAAGTCTCTCGTATCTCTTGACGTATCTCTGACATTGTGGCATTGTCATTTCAGAGTAACTGGGATAGATGGGCACTGCATTTTCACATCCTTCATCCTGCCAGCTTACCTGCATTGCTCCGGGCTTCCCAGAAATCTATGGAAAGAAAATGGACATTACTGTATTTATAAGGCAGTTAGGTACTTCTCAGACTGAGAGGACTACTAATGTCCTATTAGCATCATCAAATCATAGAATGGATCTTAAAGGTCATCTAATTCCTACCCCAATGCCATGGGCAGGGATACCCCCTAGTGGACCATGTTGGTCAGAGCCCCTTCCAGCGTGGCCTCGAACACCTCTAGGATTTTCCTGTCATCACCGTGATTCTGCATCAGTTTTGACCTTTCTTGGCTTGACCCACCAATACCACCATTCTGCATAATCACTAATATTTTTCAATCACTTACCAAGCTCTGTTTTCAGTCGAGCTGAAAAGGAAAGACATTCCAGTCACTAACATTTGTTTGCTTTTCCTTTTTTACTCCAGTTTTTCAAAATGGGACAACCCCAAGCATGGAATAGGAGACTATTCCTCTCCATAGGTTGATATTTCTCTATATTACTCATCTTCAAATCCAGGGATAACATAGCCATAGTAACCTGCAGACTTGTTTTATTGTTTCAAAACTTGACAAGAATGATATATTTACATAAAATGTGTTTTCTTACCAAAGCGTTTCTTGAGTTTTGACTTTGCTGAAAAGGAATAGCATAAATGAGTGATGTAAAAATCCAAGGCAAAAATGAAAAACCCTTTGTGAGAAAGACATTAGAATTGCATCACCAGTTCTTCCTTATGGGAAGTGTGTACACTTATGTGGGAGATTTCTGTCATTAAATTTGTAGGTAAAAACAGCTACAATTTTTTCTTAGTAACATGAGAAGAGGGGAAGGAGAGAATGAGAAAGCTGAGCTGAGAGTTTTGGTTCTATGAAATCTGCAGTTGTGTCCAGGTGAACTGTGGTGCTTAGGGACATGGTAGACTTGATAGTGCCAGGTTAAAAGTTGGACTCGAACTTTAGGGTCTTTTCCAACCTAAATGATTCTACAAAACCACAAAGGAGAGAAGAAACCTAGTGCAGAGATGTAATATTTTCAGTGAGAATGAGATTTACCTGCTCGATGTTTGGTTTTTTCTTCTTCTGAAAATTCAGCACATAGAATAAAAGAAATAATATTAACGGAGTACTTACTGTATATAAACTGGAAGTTAAAAGTTACTTAGTGGACATTCACACTACATTCCATACAGCCTTAAACTTGTGGGAAACACATCATTCCAAAACTGTTAGTTTGTTTTACAGACACATAAAAATTTTGCAATACTTAAAACCTTTCTTTTCTGAAAAAAAAAAGAAAGAAAAAAACCCAAAAAACCAACCCACCCCCCCAAATTAAATAGACTATGCCTGGAATTTTTCACATGAAAATTATTTGATTCAAATGAGTCTTGCATTTTGCTTTAAATGCTCAACCACATTAAAAGGTGCCATCAAACCCACTAATCTGACCAGAACAAACAAACTAACCAACCCAGAAGAAACCCAAAGTTGGCATAACTTTAGCACAAAGACAATTAAACACAATCAACAACAAAAGCTTCTTACCTAATGTTGACTCCAGTTTTTTTTTTTCTAGAAAAGACATATATCAGTGTAAGATCTTTTACAGAGTGGCTTGATGTGCTCAGCAATACCAATACAGAAACCACATAACTGTACAGCAAGTGCATCCTTAGATTCCACTCTCAACTGCTTTGAGTTAAGTACATGTAACTCTAATTCAACAATTTAATCCACGAGTGTATCACACTCTTTCAACTTTATTATATTTACATAACTCATTAAGTTATTGTATAAAAACTAATAAAGCAGTGTGGGAACAAGACATGTATGTATTGCTGGTAGAGGTCTTCTTTCAAAGCCTGTTTAGATCATGCCTTAACTGACCACATTTTAGAGGGATATCCAGATGCGTAGGCACCCAGGACATTTGAAGCACCCAGGGGGACCCCAAGTGCCATGTAGGTGACTCTCTAAAAGATCTCTGATCTGCTATAAAAGCTCTGTTAGTTCAAATTGTATCCATCAGGCACAGTCAAAGATCAATCTTCTTCCTTCACAGGTGGCAGCTAGGAGATAAGAGGGATGACCAAGGACATCACAAATGCTCCAAGGCACCTGTATGTACATAAGTGGACTGAGCTGTAGGCATCCAAGCTCCCAGTGGGGATCCATGAATAAAGTTCACAGAGCTTACAACTGACTGATCAGCTGCCTAAGGATAGGTCTGTATAATCTTGAAAAAGGCAGAAGAATGGTCACCAGCAAGAGAAGGAGTGCTAAAAGCTTGCTAAAACCTTTCCATCCAACAGCAGGGATGTGGTTTGAGTTTTCACAAAGGTCACTGCTGGTCCATATTACTTCCTCATAAACGTCTGCAGTCTTCACTAGAGAACAGACCTCAGGTAGAGTATGATGTGTGGTTGTCCCTTTTCCCCTAATATTGAAAAGGGCTGCCACTCCTGGAATTACTGTATTGATAATCAACATTCGAAAATTGCTTCCCTGATTTTATGTCTTTGAGATCTCTGCTAAGATTAGCATAATTTCAAGTGCAAAGGACTTTTACCTTCTTCTATTTCCATCTTCACTTTTACTGAAAGAGAAAGAAAATTAATCATAATGTTAATTATTCTTGTAAACTTCCCTTGTCATACAACAGTGTACTTTGTGTGCAAGCAGAAGTACGTGGGGTTAGAACTTTAATTTAATTTAACCAAATAAACTTCCCAAGGCTTCTTGTTAGTCCAAAGAATTCATAATTTTTATACTAAGACATGTTTTATTTCTAAGGGAGTTAGTTAGCTCTTGAGCACAGCTTGAACATGTATGACATTGTAGCGTATGTCAGTCAGTGTGTAGTCATGACTAGAGCTTAATGAAAGAAGGAAACAGGCTCTGTTTATAAAGCACAAATGAAAGAAAAAACCCATACAGGAACATATCACATTGTGGGTACTGACCACATCACATTAAGGGACTGACCACTTGGGATGATTACAAGAATGCCATTAGAGTATGCAGGAAGGAAATGAGGAAAGCCGAGGCCTTCTTGAAATTAAACCAGGCATGGGATGTCAAAGTCAACAAGAAGGGTTTTTTCAACTATATTGGAGAAAAAAGGAAAATGAGAGAAAATGTGGGCCCGCTGTTGAATGAGACAGGTGCCATGGTGACAGAGGATGCAGAGAAGGCAGAGTTACTGAACACCTTCTCTGCTTCAGTCTTTACTGCTGAGGCCATCTGTCAGGAGTCCCAGACTTTGGAGGTAACAGATAAGGCCTGGATGAAGGAAGACTTCCCCTTGGTTGAGGACGGTCAAGTTAGAGAACAGTTAAGTAAACTGGATATCCACAATTCCATGGGTCCTGATGAGATGCCCTCACGAGTGCTGAAGGAGCTGGCAGAAGTCATTGCTGGGCCGGTCTCCATCATCTTTGAAAGGTCCTGGAGAACAGCAGAGGTGCCCGAGGACTGGAGGAAAGCCAATGTCACTCCAGTCTTCAAAAAGGGCAAAAAGGAGGACCCCGGAAACTACAGGACAGTCAGCCTCACCTCTGTCTGTGGAACAATGACGGAAAGGCTCATTCTGGGCCTCATCCCAAAGCATCTGGAGGAAAAGAAAGCTATCAGAAATAGTCAACAGGAATTCACCAAGGGGAAGTCAAGTCTGACTAACCTGATAGCCTCCTATGATGGCATGACTGGTTGGATAGATGAGGGGAGGGTGGTGGATGTTGTCTACCTGGACTTCAGCAAGGTTTTCAACACAGCATCCTCATAGGTAAGCTTAGATAAGGGTTAGATGAATGGTCAGTGAGGTGAATTGAAAGCTGGCTGAAAGAGGGTGGTGATTAGTGGCACAGAGTCCAGTTGGATGTCCCTAACAAGTGGTGTTCCCCAGGGGTCAGTACTGGGTTTAGTCTTCTTCAATATATTCATCAATGACCTGGATGAGGGCAGAGAGTGTACCCTCAGCACATTTTCTGGTGACTCAAAACTGGGAGGGGTGGCTGACACACCAGGAGGCTGTGCCATCATACAGCGAGACCTGGACGTGCTGGAACACTGGGCAGACCGAAACTTAAATTAAGTTCAACAAGGGCAAGTGTAGGGTGCTGCACCTGGGGAGAAATAACCCCCTGCACCAGTACAGATCGGGGTCTGACCTGCTGGACAGCAGCTCTGAGGAGAAAGATCTAGGAGTCCTGGTGGAGAATAGAATGACCATGAGCCAACAATGTGCCCTTGTGGCCAAGAAGGCCAATGGCATCCTGGGGTTCATCAGAAAGAGTGTGACCAGCAGGTCCAGAGGGGCCATCCTGCCCCTCTGCTCTGCCCTGGTGAGACGCCATCTGGAGCACTGGGTCCAGTTCTGGGCTCCCCAGTTCAAGAAGGACAGGGAACTGCTGGAGAGCACAGCAGAGGGCTACCGAGATGATGAGTCTGCCAAGATGATAAGGGACCTGGAGCATCTCTTTTACGAGGAAAGGCTGAGGGACTTGGGTCCTTTTAGTCAGGAGAAGAGAAGACTGAGGGGGGATCAACGCCTATAAATACTTAAAGGGAGGGTGTCAGGAGGATGGGGCCGGTCTTTTTTCAGTGGTGCCCAGTGAGAGGACAAGAGATAACAGGCACAAACTTGAAGTTCCACCTAAACATGAGGAGGAAGTTCTTTACTTTGAGGGTGGCAGAGCCCTGGAAGAGGCTGCCCAGAGAGGTGGTGGAGTCTCCTTCTCTGGAGACATTCAAAACCCATCTGGACATGTTCCTGTCCAGCCTGCTCTGGGTGGACCTGCTCTGGCATGGAGTTGGATTAGATGATCTCCAGAGGTCCCTGTGAATCCCATATAATTCTGTGATTCTGTGCAGTGCAAAAATGAAATTAAAAACTACAAAACACTTTGATCTAACTGCAACTGCTAATTAGGTCTGTAATTTAATATAAACAAACTTTCCAACTTACAAATTTTCATAATCTTCACATTCGTCTTCCTCATTACTTACCTATGGCTGCTGTTTTCTTGTGACTACCTGGTTAAAACAAGAGCAAAAATACCTTTGTTGCATGTTTTTATAGAGTAATGCTGGCAAAAATCAGCACTCTGATTTTTCATTTAGGCTCTGGTGTCATTGCCAGCACTCTGGAGTTATCTCCCCAGTGATTATAGATAGGAAACTACACACAGACTTTAGCTCACAGCGCTCGTCTTGTCAGACCTAAAGAAGTCTGATGCGCAGTTTGTGTTCCTGCTTGTTCCAACCCTGTGCTTTCCCAACCCTTTTTTCTTCCGTTTCCTGAGTTTGGTGATTAAACAATCACTGGTGATTTTGCTTATGAGATTTTGTTACAGACATGGATTTTGATATGAACTGGTGTGATATTTCTAGATCTTGACAGAGATAACACACAAAGAAATACTTACTTCTCAGCTTATAAAATACAGTGGAAATTAGGACCATGCTAAGACATAAAATTACCAGGAAGATAATCAGCCATTTTGAAATGTAGGGAAAGAAAATATCTGTAAAAATGACCAAAAGTAGTGATATTCTATTAATGATAAAACATAAAGACAATTATAACCTAGGATACAGTCAATACATCTAAGGAGATGGTGAATTTGCATTTTACTTGAACTTTTTTAGTAATGTTGCTGAAGAAGAGACTCAGCCCTCCCCAGCAGGACTAACCAAGGGAGACTCTTTCTCTGGGTACTGGGTTCAGAATTACGAAAGAGATGTCTGAGATAGGTAGACAGGTTTGCACAGTTCATGAGTGACAAAAAAGGCAGCAATACTGGCTCTGAAGTTCTCTGAAGGTCCAGCCCTATGGGACTTGTTTCTGACTACCTGATGCTTGTCTATATACCCAGCAAACAGAAATGTTTAAGGTTCTACAGAGTACTGGGAGGCGTGACAACACCCATACCGCTATTACACAGTACCGCATGTAATAAAAAAAGAGAGAAGATAAAAACATAGACTAAAGCCATTTGTGAGATGTTGAAATGATCACTTCAACTCTTGTGACCGTAACTATTGTTTTCAGCTATGCTCTGTGAAACCCACCAGCACACATCTTATTAAATGGCCTGGTGATCTGCTTCTGGATAATGAAAGCTTTTAGAGCACTCGACTAAGGAAACAGGTATGTTTGCATGTGCATTCAGTTGCATTCCTAATCCTTTTCCATTCAGCTCCAGTAAGTTGACTGCCTTAAATTTGATGAGGGGAACACAGAAAGTCTTGATGCCACCTGACCCCTTCTTAAATGGAGAAACCAATTCCCCAGGTACTATCAAAGGCTGTGCGGTCAAATAGAAATAAAGGGGGAAGAAGACTGAAGCTCTCATGAACTTTTTTCCAACACTGATTCTGGGAATACATCTTCAGGCCAGTTCACGACATAAAAATGGGACCTATGTAGACCGTCTTTTTAACCTCACAAGCAGGTGACTACAGAGCTCACCCACCTGAGATCAGGACTCGAGACTCGCTCGTTGTGTTTAGCAAATTGTTGACTATCCTGCAGGAGACTTCCATGTCAGAGCTTGAGTTTAGATTCATGGAAGTTACAACACTGTATAGGCCTGCAGGCATCATTGTCATCTTTGTGGTCGATAGTTCACTCCGGACTCGTCCTCGGCCATCCAGCCAAATCACCTCAGGTTTGGGAAACCATCCAGCTGCATGGCAGCTGAGGTCAATGCCCTGCTTCTTGTGACTCCTCAGGAAAATGGAAGGCACACCACCTTTAGCTAGGAAAAAGCATACATATGCTCCATTTCAACCAGTACTGAGAATGGAAAATTGTCTGGTTTATCCTGAATTCAACACTTCTTTTAATATATATATATATGTATATTTCTATGGAAGTACATAGAAAGACTTTTCTGAATTTAAACTGTGACTGAGACTTGGGCCCTGAAGTTTCTTAATGGTCAGCAATTCAGAGTCTGTCAGATTGAGAATAAGGAACAATTTAATGGAGTTTGCAGCAAACAGAGCTAGAATTTCCCAGAACTTTGGAAATAAAGAAAAAAATATCCATATAATTATGTCAATTAATGGATTACAGGAAGCCTATGAACAACTAATGAAATCTGTCCATGAAAACAGAATGTATTGGTGTCTCCAGCTAATAATTTAAAATAAAATTGTTACTGACATAGTACAGATCTAGTTTACAGTTAAAAAAAAAAAGTATTGTTTATACTCTGAATCACAGAAGACTGAATTACAGTGTCACTTAGGTGTTGAACTTGTGTTTCACTTGGAATTGTTAAGCTAAGAAGACATCTTCAGGATAATTTGGCTGCAACATGAGATGCCACAATACCTACTGAGTGGAACTTTCTTCCTAAGTATGTGGGAAAGCACAGAGGAACACGTCTACTTCCAAGCCCACCACATTAACTGAAGCCGCCTGTGAATGCGGTAACTAACATACTGAGCTAAAAATAGGAGCAATGAAGGCCACCCACTGCTTTGTTCTCCGACTGCAGGCAAGCAGCAAGGGAAGCAGTGAGGTATCGGGGTGGGACCAACTGGTTATGCTGACCATAGAGAAACTCCGGACAATCAGCTCAGTAATGGCTGATTGCGCAGAAGAAATATAAATCTAACTTTACATTGATTGGCTGAATACTTGCAGGGTTCCCTGAACTTTCTGACTGGGCTTTCATTGAGTATGATGGGAGATCATACTCTCAGGTCACATGGAGCTGCATGTGATCAGGTGCCTAAAGGTATCTCAAACAAGACTATAACTTACCTAAAATATCAGTTATAGCCATTAATTTAGAGAAAACTAACTCAAATCGAATGCATTCCCCCCATGAAGACATTTATGTGTCATATTATATTAAAACTATATTATAATTCCCTCAGTCAGTGACAGATGCAGACGTTTCTGCTCAGCTCTATCTTTGAATAAAAAGAGAGAGAATTGCCACTGACCTGCCACTTGCAGTTCAATCAACATAGCATGGTACGTGTCATTGAAAGAGACCACACAGGTGTATGATCCTTTGTCAGAGCTCCTGACGTTCTTCAGGTGCAGAGACATGTTGCCAGCTCTAAATTCACTGTGGAAGAATTCTGTTCTGCCTTGGTATCTCTTATCTTGTTTCTCCTTTTTAGTTTTTCCATCATATCTGCTCACAGTTATTTCTTGAGATTGTCCATGAAATACCCACTGGACAGAGAATACCTCAGGAACATTATCGGCTACCACGTGGCAGGGCAGAAGGACCCCTTCTCCAATGACTCCAATGATGGAACTACTAGGAGGATAGCTAAAAGACTGACCTGCGTGAAGATAAAATGGCAGCTGTTTCTGTTTGACCATATCACATTTTTCACAACACTAAATCAGTATCAGGCAATCAGTAGAACAAATAAGACTATCAACAGGAGAGGAATGTAGAAGAAAACGAAAAAAATAACATGGTGAGTAATGTTCTTACTTAGGTAAGTAATGTTCACATAATGTGAGGCTCATGGAATTTATCCATCAGTACTTTGAACATTAACTTAGGCAAGTTCGTGGTCACTAAGTGATGGCAACTGAGAAATAATAGAAAACAGGTGAACACCGAGAAGTCTGCAGCAGGTCAAATACAAGATGCAGGATCGATCTAACAAAAAGTAAAGGTGGAATTTAATTGCCCAAATGCTGGTACCTAGTATCATCTGAAATGTCGTAGGGTATGCAAGTCGTCCCTATGGTGCTGGCAGATGTGGCATGTGACCTGCAGCAGATCTGCACTCATGTGAAGGAGCAGCTGGGGAACAGACCAGAATACAGCAGTGCCTACAAGGACACTAGAAATTTTTTTGTTGGCACCCAAATCACGCATACAATGATTTTGTCATCTACATCTGACCTAGATGTCCTAGGTTCCCTTTGCAATGAATGGGGAGAAACAGGCAGCTTCAGAGATCAACCTTCGTTAAAGGGCCAATGACTTTCTTCCAGAACTTTTCTTTGAATGCTGTTACTCTATTGAAGTTAATGTGAAGTTATTGAGTATGTGTTACCATATTGAAGTTAAATGTGCAGCTTTCATATTTCTAAAGATGCATGAGGTGAATCCCACCCACAATATATCTCTTTGAAAGTGAGAAAAAGGGAAATCTAGGACATTTGATACCAGTCATTCTCATTTCAGTTCCAAAGGCGGTAGCAGAATGGAAGAAAGGCTCTTGGAAGTTATAAAATAAATAGCAACCAACATGGACTTGAAAAGAATTCCTTTCAAGGTTACTTGACTTTATTCTATGGCAAGTTAAAAATCTACCATGAAACACTGAGGAAAAATTTCCAGTATCTTTTCCTAAACATATAATGTTACTTCTTACACTGTATGCTGTTGCATCTGATCAAGGCTGAACGGCCCCAGTCTTTGCTGCTCTTCTGTCACATCTGCTACCTCTGTTTAGCAGGAAATCTAAGACACACTGGAGCATTTACAATAGCACTAGATGTCCATGGTTACACCCCTGAATAACTCACAGGGAGTGGGATTGAGGGCCAGAACTGGGAGCCTAAAAACAGATGTCGAGGTTTTCTAATCATCCAGAGGACTAAAAGCAAAACTTGACCTTTGAATAAAATGAGAGAGAGACTTGCCACTGACTTGCCACTTCCAGTTCAATCCTTGATTGACTACATTCCTACTATAGCCAGTGGAGATTTAGCCAATAGTCAGTTCAGTTCATTCTACAATAGACAGTGAGTCTGGTCATTGGGTAAGATGAAGTTCCTTGAACATCCATCTTTGATGCCCTGAAGTACTCTAGACCAAATGTGACACAGGTTACGTGAAAGGTCTGTTCTAGTTTGGAACATCAAGTAGAAGACCCTACAATATCTAAAAGAGCAGTAGATGTCAATGCACGAGCAACTGAATTTTGTCCCAGATGATGAGCTTGCATGAAGACACCTGCTTCTAGGAAGATAAATGTAGGCAGATAAATCTGCGAGCCAAATCCAAAACCTTGGGCACAGTTCGGTTGGCTACACCCAGCCATCTGGTGCTGACTTACCCTGGGACTTCCCAGACGGCCTCCATTCCCCGGTCTAGGGTGTTGTAAGTCTCCTGCAGCCCTATCATATCTTCCAGCCTACACAGATGTCTCAAGTACTTTAAAACATATCAGACTGATGCAGGGTCTTATGTGGTGTCTTAATTTGATGGTTTATGTCATCCAAATTAAAAAGAAGAATGATGTGTACTCATTATTTTTGATTTTTACATTTCCGTGAACCAGTGCACAAATAAACTTTCATTAAAATATATTCAAAATGCAGCTATCTTTACCTGTAGTCAGGCACAATCTACATTGAAAAGACAGCATGTGAATAGCTGTCAGCCACCAAATGGGGGAACCCATCAATATCCAGGCTTCCTAATCATCCACAGGACCAAAAGAAAAGCTTCCAGATGAAATTGCTGTGTGACTCCTTCAGTCTCTTCACATGTTCAATGCAAAACAACAAGCACAATTGCACAGATAATTAATAGGCAAAATTACGGATGAACTTGCAGATAATGGGCTTCATGCTGTCAAAGACAAAGAGGACTGCAGGACATCTTTTCTTTCCTAATCTCTCTGTCAAATTTACCTACATAAATGTTGCAAGAGAAATATACTTTTTGTCTCCTCTCTTCAGTAGTCCTTACTTACCTTCATTTTCAATAATCTCTTTATTACATTCACTAGCAATTTTTTCCTTCAGTGAGGAGTTTAAAGCATTTCATCTTGTCTTTTGATATTAGCAGGATCCTCTTAGTAAAAAAAAACCCTAAAAAGCTCATGAGTAAATTCCCAGGAGCAATGTCACTGTATTGATCTCCCTGTTGACTCACATTAACATTTCAAAGAGAAACTTGTGATTTAACAATCAACATTTTAAAGATAAACTTGTGATTTAACAAGTGTGACTTTCTCCAACTTCTCCCAAGATCTTTGCTTTCAACTCACTGATGAACTAATCCATACTCACAGCATTCTCACAATGAAGACACGTAACTCAAACTGACCGATGAACTGAAAGGGCACATCACAACTTAATTATAGATATAACAGCTTCTGATTTCCTCTGATTTTCTGTGTTTTTTCTCACATCTCCAGTCACTGATAAAATCAAGTGCTGTCAGAGAGAGATATTCCCAACTGAAAATGGCATTAATACATCTACATCAGGCAGGTTCATTCCCGCCAGTGCAACTGAATAAATAATACCAAAAAATTCAAGTATCATAGTAAATGCAGTGGGTTTTCTTCATGGATTTAGCAAAAGTATAATTTCTTACCTGAATAGTAAGAACCTTAAGACTTCTCTATGGAGTATTGTTGAGGTGAACCTTTGTCCCCATATCTTTATTACCACTGAAGTTTGTGATTATATTTTCCACATCCAATCGGAAAGGACTGGGGAGTATGACTGAGGAAAAGGTAGCTGCCAAGATTCATATTGCAAGACCAAAACCAGCTTCTTGCTTCCCAATTCATCTCTCTATACTCTTCGCTGGAACAAGGTAGGGATGTTCCTCCTCATCCTCCTGTGCAAAATCATCCTCTGTTCAATTTGCATATAGCCCAAAAGCACTACAGTAAGACTTATAAGTATGGCATGAAAATTTAGCCCAGTACTTCTTTTCTATCACACACTGACCTGTTTCCCTCTGTTTGCAAATCTATCTGGATCTTGGTATTTTTGGTATTCTTTTCTGTATTGTTATTCTTATGTCCTGTTGAAGACCAGAAAACAATTTCAGTCAAATTTCCTCTCACTTTTATCCTTCAGTTTTTCTGACTCCTGGCCATCCTGTGAACAAGCAAATAGTGCTCTTAGGAGAATGCTCACTCCTCCAGGCTGTACCCAAAATTATTGAAAAAGGGATGTCCTGGAACTTTTAGGTGTGGCACTATAATAGTATGCTTTGTTTGTTTTTTTTTTTAATTTGGGTTTTTTTGGGGGGTGTGGTTTTTGGGGTGGTTTTGGGGATAGCTGAAATGCTGCCTGGGAAAACAAATAATAACAATGAAATGAAATGAAATGAAATGAAATGAAATAAAATAAAATAACCTCTTTGGAACCTCCTCTGGTACTTTTGATACAAAGAGAAACAATGCCCCCACCACTCAGTGTTGGGTGTTGCTCAATACTCAGTTTAATCTACTTTCAAACACCCTTCAAGATAACTAAAGAAAAAAAATATTTTTTTTCTCTTTACACCAGGACATCTGGTACTGGTGCATTTGTATTATATCCTACAATCACATTGCAAAGGAGACTTTTGAAGGAGCAGGAAACAATTTTGCAACATGGTCTTTCCAGACACAAAACTGAAGAAAGAAGGAGATTGCTTGAAAGTGAAGCTGATGAGTGATGAAGCCTACCATGCAAAATTTGATGCTTTCTCATGTGAATCATGACATTTCCTAGATGAGGTGAATTTCGCAGGTCCATCTTGCAACTTCATCAGCGATGATCCCATCTAGAAAATGAGCACATAGAAAGCATGTGTTATCTTCCTTAGGGATGCAGGTGGAGGAAAGGTGTTTCAGATCACCCCAGCATCTCAACAGGACTCCCCATATCATCTGTGTTTGGATGGTGCTGCCAATGCCCAGGAATGCAATATTTTGCCTGGGGGAGACTTTTAATGACCCAGAATAAAGACCGTAGACCTTTTAGGCACCACTTCTTGGTTCTGCTGAATTTGATTCAACTTTGAAGAAATTAAGGCCGCGATATTGTAGGTCTGACAAATTCTCCTGATAGAAATGACTTGCATTATGAGAAATGTGATGTATGAAAGGAAACCTGTTAAATAGAAAACTGTTAGTCACTTTGTTTGTTGATCAGAAAAAAATAATATATATGTTTCACATAGAAACATAGATATGTTTCATAAAGTCATAAGGTGTCAATGTCTGGGCTGCCCTTAGCTGAATAGCAGAGAATCTGTTGAAACTGCAATAATCTAAATGCTTAATATAGTAATTCACTACAGATTTTTGAGAAAAATTACTGGTTTTTTTTTTTGAACTCTACTACTACTACTGCACTGTCTGTTGTCATTACAAATTGTTAGAAAACGAGTCCAAATTCCCAAACAAAAGAAAATGCCACCATGCTTGGGCTCAGCAGGGAGAAATATTGACAGCAGGTCTTTTCTGCTGAACTAGCATGTAACTCCTGAGAAGATTTTGATGTCACTCATCAGAAGCTATCAGACATACATAACAGATTGCTATTTTGATATCACCTAACATGAGCCAAATCTAGTAGTGCCTCCTAAACGATGAGCTGACTGGTTTTGTAAGAGAATTGCATCTGCACAGTGGAGGCATAATTGGCAAATAACCAATCCCTTTGGTTATCAGGGCAGTAAGACAGTATTTTCTTTCCACACCTGATGAGTTACTCTTTAGAAAAAAAAAACAACAAATGTTACCATTTACAGCTTTTTTCTAAGTTCCCATCTCTCTGTTTCATAGAGGTGGTGTACATGAAACTTTAGAAACATTTTTGTCATATTTTTGAGGATGTCATGTGTGAGGAACATATGCAAATAATAAGAAAACTTCAGGGTTTTGGTCAAAATTTTGATAATGGGAGGCCACCTCCATGTGTCAGTATTTAGCTTTCCAATAATTTATCAGGATGGTCCTCAATGCCATCTCTGTGGAGAGAGGTGCCTGTGCTTTCAGACATAATCTTCATTTGAAACAAGCAATCATTTTCCTGAGATTGTGGAAGAGAGTGGAGTTTGAGTTATGACTCATCTCATGATATGATAATCCACCGTATTTGACTAAAGAAATAACAGTCCTGGATTCCTCAGGTGCAATTAAGCTGCTGTGACCTTGGCTGTTTGAAGGTGAGGTTTCTTGTCTCAGCTGGATGCTTATTCTTCCTCTACAATCAAAGGAGGGACAGGCAGCTCTGCAACATGATTGATCCTAGCTGAGGACCATAAAAGAACCCCAGAGTTTCAAACCTAGGTATGGCCCTGTGCCTGCAACACTTTTGTATGCAGAATCTGTCCCACCTTTATGGGGAATTGAGCCCCATTTAGATGTTCATTAGTCTTTTTTCCTTGAGAAGGGTCTGAGTCTCGTAAATTATTTTCCCCCTTGCTACAGATACTAACTTCCTCTCTATATATACATAAATAAAGATGGTGTAATTGAATCATAGCTCTTGCACTTAAAAGTTCTAAATTGTGCAGTTTCTAAAGTGTTATGGTTTCCTAAGCAGTCTCTGTCTTGTATATTAATACTTCTAAATTCACATCACCCCAGTGGGTAATGGGCTCATGCAGCACCCCATTTTGGATTCTTTACCTCCCATTCATGCTGTTTTCTCAGTTTTATTTCATTGTCAGAAAGCCATATTAGAAAATGAGTTGCACTGCACAAGTACAAAAGCTTTGAAACATAACCCTTTTGCTGTACTTTGTATCTAGGTGTGCCGGCAAATAAAGCCTTTGGATAACTCCTGTGATAGGCTGTTGGTATCTGCAGGTATTGGCTGGAATGTTGCACCCAAGGGCAAAAAGTTGCTCATGGTGAAAGTTCAGCTTTTAATACTTTCAATACTTTTAGTGAGGAAATCAGTGAAGTCTGTCCCCTCTATAGATATGGAGAAAGAAAGTATGTGTGTTCAGGTGATACAAGCCAAAGGTTCCCCACTTCCATAATGCATGCTGAATTTAAAATGGATACTTTGGATCTTGCTACTCAGGTAAGGAATTAATGTCTGCGTGAAACAGAATTGTGCATAATTAGGTTTTTGAAGGGGTTTGCATTAACATTGAGCTGGCAGTTTGCAATTTACAGCCCCCAGGGAATAATTCATGTTTGGAATTAGAAAGGCTTCTTTCTTGCCTGGATCAGTGGGAATATATTACCGTCATTTGTGGGTGCCATTTTAATGAACTCATTAAAGATCATTTAAGTTTCTTTTTATTTACTACCTTAATGTAAGTTACCTTAATAAAGCAGTCTACTTCTGATCTATAACTTTGATTTTGAATCAGATGTTGCCTGCTAGCAACCTTTATTAAAGAGATTAGTCACTGAAATGCTGATCGTTATTTCCTAGGTTGCTCAAAGTAGGTAGTTTGCTGAAACTGTTGTGATGGATGGGCTTGGTCTGAGAACTGCAAAGTGCTGATTCTGAAACTTATTTCTACTTACTAAGGCAAATTTATTTGTTCTTTTTATGCCAGAAATATAGGCTTGTTATGTGTTTGTCTGGTAGGTATATACCGATATGACTTACTATATATAACATGGCATAGATAATCTTAATTAATGGACTATAACTCAGGAATAAATTTATTCTGCAGATAATCAATATAAAAGATACAGATTTTTGCATTCATATATGTGCAAACAATAAATCTTCACTGCATTTGTGGCATTCACTTGTCTCCTTTCTAAAAAATATTTGGCTGTGTCTGAGATCCTTTAGCTTTACATGGAAGTGTGTAAAACAGAAATAAATGGAAAGCAAGAAAGACAAGGCTCTGTAGCTTTGATGGGATATTTAATCCTTTTTGTTCCTCTTTCATTCGGTCTAAATCTTGGAAAGGCTTCCTTTGCATTCGGGTGAATAGTTCAGCGTTCAACACGAATAGGAAAGGATGAGTGCAGATTGCAACAAGGGGCTCGGCATTCTGCACTCGCAATCCCTAGCTTCCTTTCGGACTCCTCAGTGCTTCATGCTTCTCCTTTGTTAGGGAAGCAAAGGTGCTCATGGGTTAGCAAGAGAGCAAAGATGAGCATGGAATTCCTTCACAAGGAATTGAACTCCAAGCATGTTCTGCAGACCTTGTGTATGAACAGAAATGCTTCTGGGCTCTAAGGAAACCAGTCCCTTCCCATGATGTCTTTGGTGATGCAAGTAGTCTAGGCTGGTCTAATTTTTTTAGACTTCTCAGGAAAAGCTCTGGGTGGAGGAACGCAGTTACAATTTATACTAAAAAAACTGCTGAATCATTGAATGGGATTCTGTGCACCTAAATTTAGACCCCTAGACTCGGCATGCAAGAGTATCCTCTGACTTTCTTTACAGCAATGGATAGGTTGCTTCATCTCACCTACATATTTCTCTCCAAGGATCCAAGTACACTTAACTGATATACAGCAGATGAATTCCACCCATTGCTGCTTCTACGTTCTGTAAAAGCCTGGAATAATAATTTGAAAGCCAATGTGTGTTACTTGGGTCAGGAATTTTCCAACTTGTATCCATGGTTTCAAATGGCATGTGCATTTGCTAATGTTAGAAATGTGTAAGCATTTCATTCAAAATAGCAATGATGTAGAAAATATTTTTTTTTGTTCTCTGGCATTTTTTAAGATCCCTTCTAGAAATTTTAGCTTCTTCCTCCAAATAACAATGACAACAGAAGCTTTGACCAAGCAAGTACAAGTAAGGGAAGGAACATATGGCATTTCCATGACCAGTAGATGCTCTCCAGAAGGACCTGGAAATGAATGATCTTTATAAAGATTTCTGTCTGCCTTATGGTCTCACCTGCCTGAAGTCAGACATCTCCTATTTGGTTTAGATGTAGCTTCATGTCATCTAGCGAAATGTTGCTGTCCTAGGTAGAAGTTTCCTCAACACTGAGTGTGTAATGGACAGTTGGGGACCAGGCCTGTGAAGTGCCCTTAAGATCCAATACAGTGTCCTTCTGAGTCTATAAAAAATACCTCTCTTTTCTCTGATGGCCAAGCATAAATCTTAGAATCACAACTTCCTTTAAACACAGCTTATTCTGTCATTTTCCTGATATTGCTCTGACGATTTGTCCCTGTGTCACTTCATATAGAGGAATATATAGACAAATGTATGGCTCTAGTTTGATTCACTCTTCTCGTTTTCTGTTCTGTGCTTGAAAAGATTACAGGAGTCTTGTAAGGTTTGCCACAGAAGTTTTGCTTATTGATGTTTTACAAAACTTCAAGGCAATGGGTTCCAGCTATCAGCAGGCGACAACTCTTCACGTCATTGTTTTTCTACAGATAATTCATTTGGTCACAGGTAAATCCAGGTTCCGTTCTAATCACAATTTTATTTAAGAAGACATCTAAGTTCTGGAGTTAGTGGATAGATCTAGAACTAAAGGAAATAAATAAACAAAAACAGAAAGGTTGAAACATGAGGAGGAACTTCTTTACTGTGAGAGTGGTAGAGCACTGGAACAGGCTGCACAGAGAAGTGGTGGGGTCTCCTTCTCTGGAGACATTCAAAAACTGTCTGGACAAGATCCTGTGCAACCTGCTCTAGGTAGACCCACTCCAGTGGGGGGGTTGGACTAGATGATCTCCAGAGGTCCCTTCCAACCCCATGTAATTCTATGATTCATGGGGTTTTTTTTTTGGCAATGCGTATTATATTTGCAATATATTTGTAGAAATGCCTTTATATATATGTGTGTTAGTGTGTGTGTATCAGACACTCATTCCCTCCATTCATTTTCTGAAGCCAGAAGCAAACGGTAACATTATATGAAATCTTAATGCACTTCAATCATGCAGGTAGCACAAGGACTAGGCAATACTAATGACTCAAACCTTCAGGATAGGATTAGAAATAGAGTCACAGCCTCCTCCACCTCCAGCTGGTTTTCAGGGAGCTTCCTTTCTCTGTTTTGGAGTAAATTTGCAGCTTGGGTGACCCTGCCACTTTATCACGCTGAGAAAGGCTGGGCTTCTTCTTGTATCTCCCACTTCAGAGTAGTGAATTGAATGGGAAAGTAAGCTCTGTAAAGGGCCATTAGTATTTTTGCTGCTAAACCTCAACACTAAGCTTTCCTTTTTCGCTAACGGCCATTTTGCAACAAGGAGCCTGAGTCTGAAATGAAATGTACTTACTGTGGTGTGTTTCATCACCAAATGCAGCCATCCTAGTGAAAAGATTATGGACAGTTGAAATTAGGAAGGTGGAATCCTACCTTTGTGAGTTCCAGATTTACAAAATGAGCTAGTCTTTCTGCATGATGAACAATCCATTTCTACCTCTGAACCAGTCTACAGACTGAGCTCAGTATTTTCAGCAGCCTCTCATGCAGTTACGCCATGCTCTTAGGATGTGGTAATGGAGAAGGATGGCAAAGGATGGCAGGGGCCTTCAGTTACAAAATTGTGCCTGTCTATGCTCATATGGACCGTCAGAGATGTGATCTGATTGCTGTCACAGGAGGTTTTGCACTCCAGTCCTCTTGTCCCAGCAACCTATGTCTGGTAAACTAGCCTTTAAAGTGGGAGATAGTGGAACTTGCTCTTGAAGGAACATTCTGGTCCAGAGCATTTTCCAATTTATTGATTTTTACCAGAGAAGAATAGCTCCTTTTTCTTGCATTAACATACCTGTACATATTCCAGTTTCCTATAGGAAATGCTAATGATAACATTTGTGACAGTACTGCATCCAGCTCTGGAGTGCTCAGTACAGGAAAGACATGGACCTGTCAGAGTGGGTTCAGAGGAAGGACAACCACAAAAATGATCAGAGGGCTGGAGCACCTCTCCTATGAAGCCAGGCTGAGGGAGTTGGGGTTGTTCAGCCTGGAGAAGAGAAGGTTCCAGGGAGACCTTATTGTGGACTTTCAATACTTAAGGGGGCCTTATAAGAAAGATGGAACAAACTTTTTAGCAGGGCCTGTTGTGACAGGAGAAGGGTAATGGTTTTAAACTAAAAGAGGGTAGATTTGGACTTGGATATAAGGAAGGAATGTTCTACACTGAGGGTGATGAGACACTGGCCCAGGTTGCCCAGAGAGGTGGTGCCCCATCCCTGGAAACATTCAAGGTCAGGCTGGACAGGGCTCCGAGCAACCTGATCTAGTTGAAGATGTCCCTGGTCATTGCAGGGAGGTTGGACTAGGTGACCTTTAGAGGTTCCTTCCAACTCAAACTATATGATTCTATGATTGATTCTATGATTCTATGATACTGTGACAGGTAAGATTTACACATCTTCTTGCAGGCCCGTATAAAATTATTCCTCCTGACAAGCCTGTCACTGGCATCATTGGAAAAGGAGTCATCCTGCCCTGTCAACTGAAAGTTAACATAATCCCTGAGAGACTTTCTGTTCAGTGGATATTTACTGGAAACTCCAAAAGGATTGATGTGACCACTTACGATGGAAAAAACAGATACAATCCAGTTAATGAGGATGAGACGTACCGGGGCAGGACAAACTTTTTTCAGTCTGAATTTCATCGGGGAAACCTGTCTCTTCACCTGAAAAATGTTACGCTCTCGGACAAAGGGAAATACACCTGCAGTGTCTTTTTTGAGAACTGGTACGATGAAGTGGTGATTGACCTGAATGTGGCAGGTGAGTGAATGCCAAGCATTTGCTACTTCTCCCTCACACTAGTTGTACAACATCAGAAAGGTCTATGGGGTTGGATTCATCTCATTTGCTCTTAGCCATGTGAAAGCCCAGCCTCTACTATAGGTTAGGCTACTTCTATTGCCAGCAGAGTAGGAATAGGCATAGATGCCTTTTTACCATGTCTTACACATAGGCAACACCTCAGCTTTAAAACGAATAAAGTTGGGAGAGAGATGAATCCTATGATATAACAAGCTTGTTTTTGCAGAGGTGAAGCAACTGAAGTCTCACTGAAACTGCATTTGGTACTGCAACCCGTTTCTCATGCTCTTGCCCTACATATCACCTCATTTTCTGTCCAGTATTCCATCTTTCATATATTCATAGTGTTGTCCACCTTTGGTTTACTAAAAAATTTCCATTCAGTGTAATGTTACTTTATTTTGATTCCAGTTTATTTGTGGATATAACAAAAGTCAGTCCAAAGATCTGTCCCTATCAAGACTGTAAAAGGGAAGTTACATATAAATGTCCCATCTTAATGTACCACAGGAAGAGCTATTTACCACCAATTTAATGAGAACTAAAATTTCAGTCCTGATGAATTACTGACGAATCTGGGGAAGACCTTCCCACCATGTACTGTCTGGTGAGAGACTATCTTGTTTCCTGTTTGCTGGAGCTTGTTTGTTTGTGGTTCTACAGCTAAAGGTAATCAGTCTTCAGTTTTCCTGGATGGTCATGTGGGCCAGGGCATTGGCCTCACCTGCAAGTCACAGGGATGGTTTCCAGAGCCCGAAGTAGTTTGGCTGAACAGCAAAGGACAGACACGGACAGAGGAAGTGACCACCCAAAGAACAAAGACTTCTTCAGGGGTTTTTGATGTTGTAAGTTCCATGCATCTTGAACCAGGATCTGACAAGGAAGTGTCCTGCAGAGTAGTCAATAACCTACTCAATGATATGTGTGAATCTCGAGTCCTGATTTCAGGTGAGTGGCCTCCAGGATCAATTGCTGTCAGGACCATTTGGTAGGCTGCTGCCCATTGTCTCTCCGTTGACCCTGGAGTGATTCTGGGACCCAGCCCAAGCACAAACCACTAGCGTTTAGATGGAAAACATGGTAAGAAGTTCATCTTTATGTCATAGACTAGTACTTGTCACATTCCAGATACATCTTAGCTATAAATACTAATGGAGAGCTCTGGTTAGCTGCCACCTGATAGTGCTGAGCCAATTACGAGAGGGAAGGATTGAGAGGTGCCAATGGGGAGAACCAAGGCACTATACAATGCTGCCAGTGTACCCAGCACCATGACCTGAGACACCTGAAGTACACCAATAGGAGATGCTGAATATCTGCTCCCATCCCTTTTTCTCTCCCTAACACCACCAGGATTACTCTCAGATTCAGCATGTGTCTACCTCTAGATGGAATCTTAGCCTGCAAAGCAGGCAATTTTATTTCAAAAGGGAAAACCTTTTTTTTTCCAGCTGAAATGCCACTGAAGATTGTTGTGCTCTGCTGAAAACTTTATTTTGTGGTTCAACCGTGCAAATACTGGCCTCAGAGATGGGCTGCTCAGCATGTCTCATAAAGAGGCAGTCTGAGTCTGAATGAGTATGGGTGTAGGAGCACAGTTTGAGGGCCTGAACACAGGCATCTAATACTATCCCTGATGGCCTGGAGCAGCTGGAAGCACAGCACAAAGATGTACTGGGGTTTAGGGGAGACCTGCGGCCTTTAGGGGTGGCAGGAGGAGACTGTAAAGGATACATTACAGCAAATAAAATGGCACTAGATACGTAAGTTTTGGTCGCTGGAGCCTGTCATAGCTCGTTCTCAAACATTCACTAAAAGTAACACTATTTATGTTTTACAGATGTCTTCTTTCCTTCCACTTCACCTTGGATGACGGCCTGCCTTGTAATCTTATTTCTTAATATTGCTGTTTTTGCTGCTATAGGCTATAAACTAAAAAGTAAGTATTTCCACCTACAACAGCTGATATGGAAGTTTTTATCTACAATGCAAAACAGTTAATGAAATCTTAAATAACATTTTAACATCAGATTCGGAAAGAAACACATGGCAATGAGAGGAAGAAAGGAAAAATTAGCACAGAGTTAAAAGTAGAGTATGGCCGTGAGCTGCATGTGTGTGAAAGCACAGAGAATCTTTTACAGGGACGTCACCCTTATGAGATGCCAATTGTATGGTCCCAGATATTTACAGACACAGAATATGATTTTAGCTTTTAGAATACTGGATTTGTCAAAAATTTCCCATTTTAAAATAAGAAAGCTTAAAATTATACTTCAATGCAATAATAGATATCTTGTTTAAAAAAATTAAAAAAAAATTAAAACGTTTCCTTGTTTTTCCAGGTAGTTTTACACAATCCCGTAAAGCAGGTGAGTAATGAAGAAGCTAAATGTAAACCCACATCAACATGTTTTAGGAGAAAAGCTTACGCTTCTGAGCCAGCAACAGTCTTGGAAGCAGTTTTATAGGTGTGATAATAGTGCTGGCGTGATCGATATTTAAGTATTTCAGTTTTTCAGAGCACCAACGTGAAGTGGGGGTATTTGGACACAGCTAAGCTCCAGATAGTGCCCCTGTGGCTCAAGCAGGGAGCTGTGCTTCTTTCACTCATAGGCAGATCTCGTTGTCTGCACAGACAAATTGGGGTACTCTCCTGCTGTATAGGCTCCAACACAGCAGTACGGTCAATGGTTTGTATTGCTCCAGAGCTCACTCACTCTTATCACCTTAATATATATAGAGATATACATATGCACAGTGACGTGTCAACATCAACTGATTAATCCAATATAATTGGTTTTTATCTGCCTACCTACTTGCATGGCAAAGTTCTCCTTGCCTCTAGCATTTCTCCAATGTGAGGTAATAGAAGGGCTTCTTCAGTAAATGGTTGCTCTTCCAGGAGCTCTTTTTTTTTCTTTGGGTACTTCTAAGGTCTTCTGGTATTGAACTAACCCTCTGTTAAAATGAATTAGCTTTTCTACAGAATGAGCACTCCAGATCTTTTGACTGGTACAATTTATTTCTTACTGTTTTGAGATAGTGAGATAGCGAATAATTAATATTGCAAATTTTTTTTCCAGTAAGATCGAGGAAGGACACGGAAAGAGGTAAATACTCCTTGAAAACTGTGAGAATATCTTGAAAACATAAAAACAAAGACACTGCTTTAGGGCATTTTCTTGGTCATGAATCTCAAAAGTAGCAGTTCTTATCAACATAAGGGATTTGATGACAATTGGCCACATTGTCTTTTGTAATTAAAAAATATTGACAACTTCATAGGTAGCCTGAAATAGAATAAATCACTCAGGGTAATCCTCTGATGCTTGCAAGATGCTGAACAGACTGAAACACCGTGCTCTAATACAATTGCACTAATATCTTGAGGTGTAATCTTATCGATGTTGTAATTGTTCTGAAAATGCCATTGTTCTCTGCCAGATTTACGCTCCATTTTTCACATGACTGTATCACAATAATCCATGTATTCCGATCTTTGTCCTCCTCTGTTTTAATAATAATAATTCCTAAGATTATTAGGAAAAAAAATAAAATTAAATAACAAGCCTTGAACTGTTTACTGCTAAATTACACCCCATGTCTTTGACTCTGATCCTCTCATCCAGACAGTTTAGCCTGAAAAAAAAGTAACAAAAGTAACAATTCCTGCTGCAATTTCCACAAATTCTGTGTGTCATCAGCATATATTTCTTGTCAAATAAAGATAACAGTAAACAAGAGAGGGCTCAGACATAGTCTAGAGGAACTCAATTATCTCATTTTGGCCTTTTAACTTACCAATGAGATTCAATTTATTTAAGTTTCTAAAATAATAGAAGTCTCAGGGTCTTCATGAGGGTCTTGTCTATGTTGACAGCTAAGAGAAACAGGAATATTCAGAGAGAAATCAGACTGAAACTGTTTGAGAAATCTCTTATTGGGAAAAAGACTTGGGAGGTTGGGGATGGACTTCCTACATATATATATAGGTCCTATAACAGACCTACAAAAAATTAGATGAGATAAGATATTCACCTTGAAAATACCAGAATAGGTCAGATGAAGGTTATCTTATCTCTCTAGCCAGTTAAGGTGTCCTCCAAATTTGTATGCTAATTTACCTCTTTGTTTATTTTATTTCCCAATTCTCTGTGTAACTCAATCTTCTTTACCTCATCAAATAGATTAAATCGATCATGGGTGCTATATTAATATATAATTGAAGAAAAAGAAAGTAAAAATATTCAAGAAAACACTGTAATTAAACATTTTAAATCTGATACTGAAACTTATACATTAAAAATTTGCTTTCAGAAAAAGAACGTTTGAAGGCAGAAATAGGTAAGAATACAGTTTTCCTGTTCACTTTAGTACTTCTAGGGTGCATGTTATTTATATCTCCAAAAGAGCAAATGAGATACGATTATTATAGGATGTACATATAACACTATGATGTCTCTATTCCCTTTAACAAACATTTTTATGATCTGTTTTCATGTTTGATTATAAATTCAAAAATCATCCATTTCCCAATAACTTGTTGAAGCTTTAGTAACTGAGGACAACAAAATAATTTAAAAGCTCATCTCATCATTTTTAACTTCTAAATTAAACCAACTGCCCAAACAGTAATGTTTTTTTCCTTTTTTTTTTTTTTGTAGTTGTTGTTTGTTGATCAACTTAGCAACCCGGAAGATGACACACGAAGGAGGTAAATACAATTCTACAATTAAGACAATGTTAATCAACTCTTAGGAGTAGGTATATATGAAAGAATGAAAATAGGCTACTTCATAAAAAAAAAAAAAGCAGCATAGTAGCTTGCCTTTATTCAAATAATTGCTACTTCTACATCATTTTTAGTCATTGCTAAAATAGAGTATTTAGCATGGCTCCATTTCTTAGAGGTGTGTGATGGTTTTCTGCTTCAGTGCAATATCTTTGCCTGGAGTCTCACTGATTATACTGAAATTTCTTGAAGCTCTGACCTACTGCTACTGTTCTTTCTTACTTTCTCATCAAATTATTCAAACAGCCATGACTAGCATCACAAAGCCCAAAATGTACAGCTTGGACTCTGCATCCTGAGAAATATGGGCTTGGATGTTTAGCTATGTACAAAATAAGGACTAAGGAAAATGCCATGTTGTGCTTCCCCCTTTCTTCCTGCTTCATCCCTCAACTGAGATACCCACCTGGAGAGGAAAAATACACACTCCTGGATGGCAGCTCCCTGTGGATGATTAGGCAGGAGAGCACCAGACAGGAAACTTTAGGGCACCCCAAATAACATTAAACAGTTTGTGCCTACAAATAAGCACTAGACAGACAATATTAGACAATTTATGTCACAATGAGGAGGATACTGTCAGTGCTGTCAGTACTGGTCAGCAATATTGCTAATTGCACCTAGAGAACTTGAAAATAGACACCTGCATTTGGTCACCGAAGCCTGCAAACCAAACTATTTTGACTATGTTCATTTGGGTGGAAATTCAGCTGTTTACACTAGGATATCTAGATTCTGCTGAGATGCCGTGTGGTTTCCTGGCCAAGGCCACTTCAAATACCACTGGGGGTGTACAACTAAGGGAAGAAAGGTAAGAAAAATTAAAAGGAGTGCCATAACTCTAAAGAAGAGAAATAGTGCAGTGTAATTCTATTAATTTACACCTGACTTTTACACATATGCTTTTAAGAATTTAAGTTGACAAGTTTTCACATGGCAAATTTTAAAGGACAAAATAATTTCAGTATTTGCACTGTGATAGAATTATTGTCTTCAGATCTCACCTCTTCATTGTTATCTCCTTGAGTTTTCATTTCACTTATTAAAGTTATTCTTTTACAGCAATGTCTGAAAACAGACAACTCCTTGGTAAGAAAACATCTTGTATAAATCTTACATTTTCATAAACCTCATAGAAAATAAAGCAAGTGTCAGAACAAGCCGGACTATGCCACCTGAGACGGTGAAGCCAATGCAAATATCTCCTCACAGTAGTGCGGTTCGATTTTCTCCTTCAAGAGATTTGTTACATGCGTTGCTGTAAGACCTCTCTGGACTATTAATAATCCTCCTTACCAGAAAAACTTACCTAAAAAGTACAGCAAATCTACAGACACCTATGTTGCATAGTGTGGTTTTTTACCTTGCAAATCACGTTGACCTGAACCATTACAGTGGCAGCCAGGAAATTAATTTCCTTCATGTAGCTCTACTGCCTGAGTTAATGTCCTTTAAAATGCGTCCTAAATGTAAACAAATGCAAACATTCTCTAGAAGGCCCAGCTTATGTTCCTCACCTTACAATGAAGTCTCAAAAATTTAAATCACACAAATTGAAAAAAGTCCTTATAGTGACTCATGGTTTTGTGCTTAACCTTCTATTGTTTGGGGTTGTCCAAAAAACTCCTCACAAAATATGTGTTAATAACTAGAACATTTTTCCCTTTCAGAGCAAATCAAAGCTGAGCTGGGTAAGTGGTTTAAAAGTTTCATTTTATTGCTATATGTACTGGTGCATTAAATAAAGTCAGTCCTGGGAAAGAATCACAGTAATGACAATAATTTCAAATCAATAATCAGAGATACTGTAGGTTGACAGGTATCTAACTGCCAAATGGATTCATAAAACATTACTCTCTGTTTCCTTTCTGTAGATTGCTGGGAAGCGAGAAGCCATGCAGGTAAGCTGGCAGGATGAAGGATGTGAAAATGCAGTGCCCATCTGTCCCAGTTACTCTGAAATGACAATGCCACAATGTCAGAGATACGTCAACTGAGCTGCAGTCACAGGAATATGCTGCCTTGGTTAACAGGAAAAGGGGCTGGGATGTGGCTGTCAGGAAAACTGAGAAAAGGAGTTCCGGAAAGGGGTCAAAATCTGGGGTGGGCTGTGGACACAATTCTGGAGACAATGGATGGCATTATGGGAAAGAGAAAGAGAAATTTATGGTAAAGCATGTAGACTTTCACCCTGGAAGAGGACATGGCTGTGAGAGATCCATTGTGCCTCTCGGTTCATCAGTGTTTGCACGCCCTGTTCTGGGGAATGTTTAAATTCTTTGTTGAATTGCACCAGGTGATTGAATTGACCCTCAAACGCTTCAACCCATAGCCCCATGCGGAGGGAAGTCTCCGAGCCTCTCTGCTCATCGGATGATTCTCACTTTCCCCTCCAGTTCCCATTACTGTGAATCCGGAGTGCCGAGTCCTGGAGCTGCAGGTGCCAGCGCTTCCAGATGTGGAGAGCAATGCGTCTGAACCTGCTGGCCTGAACACTCCCTGCACAGTCCCTGTCCTGGTGGGGAAGGAAGGCTTTGCCTCTGGGAAACACTACTGGGAGGTGGAGGTGGGCCAGGAGCAGGACTGGGTGCTGGGGGTGGTGAGGGAGAAAGGCAGACAGGAGGAGGAAGGAACCCGTCCTAGGGAGGACTACTGGGCTCTGCACAGGTCCCAGGGAGAGATTTTTTCTAGCACAGGAGACCACAGGATTGAGAAACAGATGAGTTATTCAGTGATCGGTGTGCTTCTGGACTTGGAAAGAGGGCGAGTGAACTTTTATGAAGCAGAGCAGATACGCACCGTGGTGAGAATGCCTCTAAGGCTTGGAATGGAACCCACAGAAACGTTTTACCCATTTGTATGCAAGAAGGAAGGGGGACACACACCTCTTATCCGATCAGTCTCAATCCCTGTCCCATTAAAGCTCCTTTAAATAGGACTGTGAGATCTAATCCACAGTTCGGTGGAAAGAGGGAAAAAAGGTAAATCTCAGACATCAGTAACGTAAAATTAAATAAGATGAAACCTGAGGCTGAAACGGGAAAAAAAAGTTCCAGGTGGTTGAAAGAAGACTGGGGTCAGATTCATAAAACTCCAAGCAGGAGTCTGAGTTCCCTTTACAGGTCATTAAAGTCTTATCTGTGCAGCAGTGGTTTCAGTTGCTTGAAGACAGAATTGTAATTTAGATGATGTTATATAGTGTGTCCTTCCTTCTTCTCTAGACATTTATGTTAGGTTAAATGCCATCCCTAAAGCTAGGCAAGCCACATTCTACCATTCTTGTATCAAGAAATGAAATAAATGTATTTTGAAAGAAAACAGTGTTGTTTTGAAAACTTTTCTTTTGGACATTAAGCTCATTGGAAACTTGGCAGGGTATTGAGCATAACTCATTTCTCTGCATCACAGTGGGGGGTTGACCCTGGCTACCAACCAAGCACTGGCACAGATGCTTACTCCTTCCTCATCAGGACAGGGGGAGAAAGCAAGAGGAACTGGAGGGAGAAAAATCATGGGTCAAAATAAAGACCAGGAAATCACTCACCAGTTGCTGTCATGGGCAAAAGATATCAGGCTTGGGGAATTTAATTTGATTTACTGCCCAATGGCAGAAATATTTAATTATTGGTTTGGATGTCAGGAATCAAAAAAAAAAATCATTTCAATCACCTTTCATTCGCACTGTCCCAGTCTAAACTTCAAACCCAGGCTCAACTCCACTCCAGACACCTCTCCCACCACCTTTTCATCACCAAAGGCTGCACTCAGTCTCTCCAGTGAGGTAACAAGCAGTGCAAGGGGTTGGGGTCATGGGTAATGGTTTCTCTTTGCCACTCCTTCCTGCTTACTCCTTTCCTATACTTTAGTGTGGGTCCTCCATGGGCTGCATTCCTGTCACAGGTGCACCTGCTCCAGTCCGGGTTTATCCACTGTCTGCAATCCCTTCATGGGGTTACCTGCTTATGGAGCACCTCCTCCTCCTCTGACCTTCTGCTGGTTCTCAGTCTTTTGTTCCTTCTGGCATTTTTTGCTCTTTCACAAATATATTTTCACCAAGATGCAAAGCTTTAGATGCTGTCCTGCAAAGATGATCAGATCATGGTCTCTAAATTGGAGAGATATGGATTTGGTGGATAGACCACTCGGTGGATAATGAACTGGTTGGATGGTCACACTCAAAAGGTTGCGGTCAATGATTCAGTGTGCAAGTGAAAACGAGTGAAGGTGGCATTCCTCAGGGGTCAGTACTGAGACCGGTATTATTTAACACCATTGTTGGCCACATGGATGTGGGGATTGAGTGCACCTTCAGTAAGTTTGCCAATGACACCAAGCTGTGGGAATAAGTTGACACACTGGAGGGAAGGGATGCAAAGAAGGACATGGACAGGCTTGAGAGGTGGGCCTGTGCAAACCTCAAGAAGTTCAGCAAGGCCAAGTGCAAGGTCCCACACGTGGGTCAGGGCAATCCCAAGCACAAATATCGGCCAGGAGGAGAGTGGCTTCAGAGCAGCCCTGAGGAAAAGGAGTTCTGGTGGTTGGTGGATTGGAAGCTCAACATGAGCCAGCAATGTGTGCTGGCAGCCCAGAAAGCCAACATAATCCTGGGCTGCATCAAAAGAAGCCAGCAGGGCAAGGGAGGGGATTCTATCCCTCTGCTCTGGTGATACCCCACCTCTGTCCAGCTTTAGACCCCCAGCGTAAGAAGAACATGGACCTATTGGAGCGAGTCCAGAGGAGGCCATGAAGAGGATCAGAGGACTGGAGCACCTCTGCTCTGAGGACAGGCTGAGAGAGTTGGGGTTGTTCAGCCTGGAGAAGAACAGGCTCTGGGGAGACCCCTCTACTCTGTGCTTGTGAGACCCATCCTGGAGTACTGTGTCCAGCTTTGGAGTCCTCAACACAGGAAGGAGATGGACCTGTTGGAACGGGTCCAGCGGAGGGCCATGAGGATGATCAGAGGGATGGAGCACCTCTCCTATGCAGACAGGCTGAGAAAGCTGGGGTTGTTCAGCCTGGAGAAGAGAAGACTCCGGGGAGACCTTATAGCAGCCTATCAATACCTGAAGGGAGCCTACAGAAGAGC
>JAOXJK010013555.1:0-30444 GCA_025774025.1 Xenus cinereus | reverse complement strand
TGGATTTGTGCCTGGGATTGCTCTGACCCAGGGGCAGGACCTTGCACTTGGCCTGTTGGAACTTCATGAAGTTCACAGGAGCCACCCCAATCCTGTCCATGCCCCTCTGGGTCTGGGCAGAGGGTTGAGAAACAGGAGAACTGGCAGACTCATCACACAGGACTATGGGAGAGCTGATCCCACCTCACTGAGGAGCTGCTAGGACCGTCCCAGAGGCAAAAGGGGCTGAGTCTCTCCCGGATCTGCAGGGATAACGTGCTCCCACAGCCAAGGGGCAGGTTTTCACAGCACGGGGCGGGGGGAGTGGCACTGTTTTGGTGATGTTCACAGCATGGGGAGGCAGCAGCACTGTTTTGGGGGTGCTCAGAGCAGGGGGAGGGGGCATCAGTGATTCCCTATTTCCCCATCCACGTTCTCTGAGTGGAGTCCATCTGCGTCGACCCCGCCATCATCGAGGGGAACATCAAGGTGAGACCCTGGTGGGGGAGAAGCAACACTGAGGTGAGAACCTGGGGGGGTGTCCCCACAAAATTGTGCCCACCTCCCCAAAAAAATTCGTGCAGACACCCTCCTGCAGCAAGTGAAGCTCAACCTGCATCAAGGGGGACACAGGGGTCTCCCCTTGGGGACAGCAGGACACATCCATGAGGTGAAATCAAGAAGGGACAGGTTGGGGGGTGGGCACAGGGAGGGTGGTGGGAGGGGTGTGGCCAGGGGCAGTGGGTGGGGGCAAGGGCAGGGGGGGCTGAGACCACAGCCATCCATAAAACAGGTAGAGGTGGGACTAAGGGAACTTGGGTGGGACTAAGAAAGCCACACCCACCAGTCTCCCCAGGAAGGGGTGGGGGTAGGGGATGGGGCAGGACTGTGAGGCCACACCCACCAATCTACTCAGGTATGAGTAGGATGAGGGGGTGGGGCTAAAAAGCCACACCCACCCATCACAGGTGGGGCTAGGGGGTGGGGCTAGGGCAAGAGGCCACACCCACCAGTCACCCAAAGGACTTCCTTCAAGATATCTATGGGGAAAAAGGGGAGGGAATTGCCTCGATAGCGGAGGGGGAGGTGTTTGGAAATGGGGGGAGGCTCCCCTCATCTCACCCACCCTCTTGATGGGGATCTTCTTGTGCTGTTTCACAAGCAGGAACTGGACCAGTTTGCTCACCTGCAGGGTGGGATGGGGGAAATACCAATAACAGAGGGGCTGAGATACATCCTCCCTGGAGAGGGAGGGAAGGGGGTGACCCTCACCCCACCTTCTCATTGACTTCATCCTGGGAGCACCTCTCCACCTTCCTCTGCACCTGGCTGTGCCTCGGATCCGGGCTAGGTTGAAATCCTCATCCCCAGTGTCCCCCTGTGGGGGGAAAGACCAGGGAGATGCTGGACCCCACACTCAGCAGGCTAAAAGGGGAAGAAAAGGAGGAAGAAGGGTGAGAAAGGGGAGAGAGGAAACAGCGGGGGTGGGAAGGGGGGTAGCCCCTTACCTGAGAGAAACCTGGCACTCTGCAGCGCTTCTTCAGGGACATTTCTCACAGCCGTTCTGAGGGGAAAAAGAGGCACCCGGTGGCCTCAAACCGTGACAAGGCCATCGCCCTCTTCCACATCCCCTCCTCCCTTTTCCCCCCTTCAAACAGACCACAGACCCCCCAGGACCCCTTAAAACCACCTGACGGCACCGCCCTTAACGGCTGCCCTTCAGACAGCGCCTGCACACCCTCCCCTTCTGCCCATGCGCTCACAGCAGCACCACCCACCCCAGCAAATGCCGCTGCTCTTGTCCCGCCCACCGCCCCCTCTTCATTGGGCAAGCTGCCACACTCACCCCGCCCCCTCCCTCCTGAGAAGGCTCCTCTCAGGTGGCGAAAAAGGCAGAAAAAGTGCCCCTGCCTCCTTTCCCAAAATGGCTGCACCACTTGGTTTGAAACATTAAAAACAAGATAATAACTCCCGCAAACTACGCAAAATAGCCAGTTTTACCAAAAGAAAGGGATTTAAACCACCTGTACTGACCCTGCCCATCATAATGCGCCACCAGAGTCCTTCCCTCAGGGGGGAGGAAGAGGTGACAAAATGGCAGCCGTAGCTGAGGCAACCAGCTCCCCTCAGCCAGGCCCTGGGGTACAGGACGAGGGGGACACCTGCGCCCCACAACCCTAGGGAGGATCTCACCACCCACCTGCACAGCCAAAGACGCCGTGAGGAGGAAGGCGGAGAACTTAGGGGTGACACCATTCTATTTTGGGGCCATAAAAGGGGTTTTGGGGACCAGTGGGACCCCAGGGTGAGACAGTAGGGGTCTGGGGTGCTCTGCAAGTTTGGGGGGGGAGCTTATTTGGTGTCCGGGGGGACACGGGCTGCCCTATAGGGGATGGGGAAGGCTGGGAGGTGGAAATGGTATGCCCTGAATAATCAGGGTGCCCTAAATAATGGTTGGTGCCCTAAGTAATGGGGTTGCACCCTCTTCTTTGACTGCCCCCGTCCCCCCCTTCCCCCCCCCCGCTGAGCCCTCCTTGACCCCAATTTTGGGGTTTACTGAGCCCCTCTGGGAGCTGAGTCTTGCCTCAGCTGAGTCTGCTGGAAAAACAGGGTGTACCCCCCAAATTCGGGGGGTATCCCACATTCTGACCCACTCCAAGCTGATGGGGGGAGTTCCGTAAAATAAATCTCCATGGGAATTTGGGGTGCCCTCTCCTTCCTCAAAGAAATCCCAAAGCCTCCATGCTCCAAACTCCTCATTTAGAGACCTCCTAGGACACCCCCCCTCCCAAATCACACCTCCCCAACACACCCCCTTTCCGCTCATGCTTTTATTTCAGAAAAAGCTTTTTATTTTTAATTCTTTTAACAATTTCTCACTTAAAATATATACATATATATAATGAAAGTCTTGTCCTCAGAGCTGCATGGCCGCCTCCAGCGTCTCCAAAAGCTTCGTGGTGATTTTCTCTGCAGGATGAGAGGGGGGACAGTCTCATTTGGGAAGGACTTACAAAAAAAATACCCTCAAAGCCCCCCTTTTCACTCTCCCCAGGGCTAGGCTCAAAAATAACAAACAGCCAGAGACTGACCCCCCCCGAAAGGACCCAGGTGTTTGGGCCCCCCACGTACCCCACCCACCCAACAAAAGGGGACTCAGGTTTCCGTGGCCCAGTGAAAGCGGACCCAGGCATCTGTGCCCCACTGAAAAATGGGACTCAGGAATCTGGGCCCTCCAACTACCCCGTCCAGCCCTGCAACAAAAGTGGACCCAGGCATCCAGTTCCCACAAGTACCCCCCTTAGGCCCCCAACACAAGTGGACCCAGGCGTCCAGTGTCAGGACCACTTTATCAGTGCAGCGATGGAAGGGGGGCAGCTCCATTCTCTGATCGCACTCTGTCATGCTACAGTTCCCAGGAGAAGAAGAGAGCAAAGAATACCCCGGCATCAGCCAGTCTGGTCTTTCTCCCCACAGAGACAGCATCAAAAGCCCTTTGCTCAAAGCAGAACATGAGCCCATGGGCAGCCAAGACTCCTACAGGTGCTTTGTAGGTAGGGAGAAAGAGACAAGCTGGGCTCGCTCTCACCTCCCACAGGCAAACCACCCGGCTCCCCGGGGTGGCTTTTCCCTTGCACATTTTGTTGTTACTCTCTAGGAACTGGAAAGCAAAGCCTGCTCCAGTGTAGTGTTACCATCACTCAGAGCCCACGGGCTTCCTCGAGCACTGTCTCATCTCCATGGCCATCTCCTCCCGGCTCCCACCACACAGAAAGCTTCTTCCCTAAGCTAGAGTCACAACTGGCAGCCAAATGCCAGCACTTCCTTGGTCTCCTCTGGAGAGCCTGAGCTCATTGCCTTTCAAAGAATCAAACCCTCTCTGCTCACCCCAAATCCTCCTCTGCGAAGACCCGCTGCTCTGCAGCATCTGCAAAGAAAACAGGGGGTTAGACACCTCCTTGCCTCCCCCAGGCTAAGAGCTCTCCCTCGCTCTCCCAGTGGGCTTGCAAGGACCCTCACAAGGGTGCCGACACACTGAGGACAGTCTGCGGTGGTTGTCCTCAGCTCCTGGGCTCATCCCTGGCAGACCCACTCCCAGCCCATCCCTAGCGCACACAGGCTGCAGAGCATGGTGCACAGCGTACCCCCAGCGGCGTGGGTCCTCTCCTTCCTCAGCTGCTCTCCGGCCAGCACCAAGGCCTCCTAGCTGTGAGAGTCGTCCTGGTCAGCAGGGTCCCGATAGCTCCCTCCCTCCTGGCTGCTGGTGACAGCAAAGCGGTGGAAGGCTACGAAATCCCCTTGGCTGCAGTTCTCGCATCGGTGTGCGTGCCACTCCAGGAAGGCAGCACACTTGTGGTGTAGGGCCACCTGCTGTGTCTCTGGCCACAGCTCATACGCGGCCTCTTGCAGCAGCGGGACACAGAAGGCCAGGCTGCCATACGGCTGCTCTGCAGTCTCCATGCTCCGAGAGGGCCTCTGCACACCTGCAAGGCAAAGGGCCTTGGCATCAGCCCGAGCTGGGGCCAGGGCTCAGGGGGCCATGCCTGCCTCCGCTCCAGCCACCCGTCACAGCGGGGGTCCCACCATGCCCTGGGGAGCCCCACCAGACACAGCTGGGAGCTCCCTTGTCCACTGTCCCGCTATCACTTACCGCTGTCTGCATGCTAAGAGGTGGCTGGCCCCTCAGGAGGCTCTTGCACATCTCCCTCTGCCTTCCTGGTTTTCAGCCTCTTCAAGATGTTGTCACTCACCAGCATGTCCAGCAGGGAAATCATCTGCTACCAGACACCCACAGGAAGGATGTGCAACAGCAGCTGGGTGGTAAACACTGGCCCAATGACCGCTGCGAACTTCAAGATCATCTGCTTCAGTGGCTTCATCCAATCCAGCTGAGTCAGCAGGATCTCTGTCAAGAAGCAGCAACATGTCTCTTCCTGGTGCTGAGGCTGGAAAGGTTCAACATGAGACGGGGTAGACTTTGGACTCCTCTCCCCGGGACTCCTCAGAACTCCTGGGCAATCACAACCCAGGGTAGGCATCTTCAAACTGGCTCCGCTCCTGATGGAATCGCAGGCCGAGGCCTGGAGATAAGCGAGATGCTCAAACGCTCCCTCACCCAGGATGGGGAGGGCAGGATGCAGCAAGTCCACGCATCCCAGGATGCGCCCTACCAGATCTGGAGTAGGTTTTTGCCCAAACAGTGCACTCCGAGAACTTTCCCCACCTCACAGGTGGACTCAGAGCTCCCCACAACGGTTGCCTTCACTTGGCCAGGCAATACTATTCCTTGTGTTTGGTGTGGATGAAGTGCCTTGAGGCCAGCTGGGGCACTTAAAAAGAGAACAGCAACCTAGAAGGTGTATTCAGAGCTGGGACAGAGCCAAGTCAAAGCTTTTTCCCAGCAAAGGATTTGCTTCTGTGAGAAAAAGGAGCCATTTTAGTGTTCACCGATCACCTTTTCCCTCCAGCCTGCTGATGGAAAGCAGCCAGCAGGCTCACAGCTGGTCCACAGCCAGAGGGGAAAGCGGCTGCCCGCAGCCCCGGGCCTCCTTCTGCTGGGACCGGAGCCCCATTCCATGCCGAGAGGGTGACTCTGCGGCACACAGATGCCCAGCCTCCCTCCAGCCCATGCCCCGCAAAGAGGCCCCAGCATGGCCGCCAGCCACAGAGCGGCGCTCAGCCCCTCACCTTTCAAGGGGATGGGCAGCACGGTGTTCTCTAGGGTCACACCTGGCCTGATGGTGCAGACCCCACCATCACTCCTCACGTTGGAGTTCCCAGTTGCTGTGCAGGATGAAGCCTCCACTGCGGATGCTGGGTGGAGCGGAAGAGCACCAATAAGGCAATTTGCAAAGTGACCTGCAGCTTGTAAACATTTCCAAATGCAACTGGGATGGGACAAGTCCCACCCGACATGGTCCAGTGCACTCGCATGGACCTGCCTGTGCTGAATGTGCTCCTGAAGCCGAGCAAATCCGTTTCTACTGCAAGCCTTTCTTTGCATGGCCCTCCCAAAGATGTTCTGCCTTCAGAGCAGCTTTCCCACACCCTCCTCCAGCCAAGGCTTCCAGACTTCCCAGGGGGCGACTGAATGCCCTGGGGCAGAAAGCAGCAGCATTGCTGCCTCCGACATTGCAGCACAACCTCCACGGCCAGGGAACTTGCTGGGAATAATGCAAAATGTAGCCTCAGTCCTGGCTCTTCCCAAGGCCACGGCACTCTGGCTGGCGTTGCTCTCTCAGATGGCATTGCCACCGTTTTCTCCTGTTACCCTTGTGGGGATTTATGGTTTTGGACTCAAGTTCCCTGGGCCTGTCCCTCACCTCAAGGGTTGTTCTCAAGTGAGCTAGTGTTTGGCCAAGGTAAATTCCGTGCCCATTAGAATGCCTAAGAAACACCAGAAACACGTGTGCTCCAGAAAAATTTCCCTTGTGTTTTAGCCCCGCATCCCCCACCCCAAGAATTTAGGCCCCTCCAAGCCCCCAGGACTCGCTAGCCCCTTGCTTTGCCTGTCCCAACAACAAGGCGCAGAGGAGCCCACACCTCCGTCAGACCAAGTTCAGGTCAGGACAGAACAGAACCACAGAATCACAGAATCTTCATGTTTGTAAGGGACCTTTGAGGTCACCGAGTCCAACCATACACACACACCCCCCCAAAAAAAGAAAACTTCCTGGTTCCTGCTGGGGTTTGGGCTGTGAGTGGGGGGTCCCTGAGCTCGGAAATCCCTCTGTGCAGCGCCATCCCACCCTCACCTCGGGCTCACCTCAGTCCTTGTCACCAGTGCTGCCGGTGCTGCCGCTGCCACCGCCTGTGGGATACAATAGGATATCTCCTCTCCTGACCAGCTGGCTGGACTGTGTTAATGCCCTCCAGGATGTGGTTTGTCCTCTGGCTGCCAGAGCACATGCCTGACTCCTGTTGAGCCTGCTGTCAACCAGCACCCCCAGATCCCTTACTGCAGGGCTGCTCCAGCCACTCGTCCCCCAATTTATACCTGTGTCTGGTGTTACTCCATCCCAGGTGCAGAATCTGTCATTTGGACTTGTTAAATTTCATGCCATTAATGATTCTCCAATGCTTCAGTTTATCTTCATCCCTCTGCAAGGCCTCCTGTCCCTCCAGAAGGTCAATGGTACCTCCCGGTTTGGTATGAGCAGCAATATTGTTCATGATACATTCAACTACTGCATCCACATCAGTGATAAAATCATTGAACAGAACTGGCCCTAGAATTGAGTCCAGAGGAACACCGGGCTTACTAGTCTTTAGCCAGATGTACAACAACCTTTTTGTTCACTACAACCTTTTGAGCCCTGCCTTTCAGCCAGTTCTTCACCTGCTCATCCCACAGCTGGACAACTTCTCCTGAAAGATGCTATGAGAAACACTATCAAAAACCTTACTAAGATGCAGAAAAACTCTTTCTGCTGCTTTCCCTTCATGCACTGGGTGGATGATCTTATCATAGAAGGATATCAAATTAGTTCAACAGGACTTTCCCTTTGTGAACCCATGTTTACTGTGCCTGATGATTGCATTGTTCTTTAAACACTTTTCAATAGCACCCAGTATGACCTTCTCCATAATTTTTTTCCAGGAACTGAGGTCAGACTGACAGGTCTGTAGTTTCCTGGGTCTTGCTTCATGCCCTTCTTGTAAGTTGGAATAACATCATCTGGCTTCGAGTCAGCAGGGACCTCCCCAGACTCCCAAGACCTTTGGTGGATCATTTAGGGGTTTCCTGCTGTAACATCTGCCTGTTCCTTCTGTTCTCTGGCATGAATCCCATCTGTCCCCATGGACTTATGAACAACCAGATGATGCAACTGGTCCCTTACAAATGGGAAGTCAATGTTCCTGCACTTGGGGTTTTCCAGTTCAGTGGAGCAGGCAGCCCAAGGTCTACCAGTATTATTAAAAGCTGAGGCAAAAAATGTATTGAATGCCTCAAGTTTTCCTTCATCTCTATTACTCAGGTGACCACCTTCAACAAGTATTTGCTCAGTGTTTTCTTTAGATCTCCTCTTGCTATCAATGCATCTAAAAGAACCTTTCTTCTTGTCTGGCACAAGATGGGCCACCTTCAACTCTAATTGAGCTTTGGCCTTTCCTGCCTTCTCCCTGCATATGTGAACCACAGCTCTGTACCTTCGCTGTGAAGCTTGACCTTCCACAGATTGTACAATTTCTTTTTTCCATGAGGTCTCCTGCCCCGCTTGCTTAACTTGAGACACAATAGAATTGCCTGCTCCTGTGCTTCTAAAAGGTGGTTCTTAAAAACTGAATAACACTTGTAGATTCCTGAAAGCAGATTCTCAGGGGACAATCTCAGGATGGACATGGGTGAATTCTGGCTTCTGCTCCACCTCAGGGTTTACAACTACAAAAAAGGTTACCGCCTCCAAAGATAAAGTGGAGCCAGATATGCCTTGAAGCCTTGTATTCTTGAACAAGATCAAACAACAGGGATTAAGCAGGGTCACCTCCAGCAGCTGCAGGTAAGCAAGGAAGGGCCTACAAGGCATTGTTGTGGAGAAGTCCCCAAAACCCTTTCTAGGAAGGCAACATGCTGGGGCGCCTCTGTCAAGTGCCTGTGCACTAATGCTCACAATCTGGGGAATAAACACCAGGAGTCAGAGATGTGTGTGCAGTTGCAGGGCTGCAATCACGTTGGGATCATGGAGACAGGGTGGGACGGCTCCCATGACTGGTATGTTTCAGTGGAGGGATACAGGCTCTTTTGGAAGTACATGCTGTGAAGATGAGGAGGGAGACTTTCTCTTCCTCTGAGAAAGCATTTGGAGTGCATGGAAGTCTGCCTGGGGTTCGGTGATGTGCCACTTGAGGGCTTATGGGGAAGCATTAAAGAGAAGACAGGTAAGGGTGACATTGTAGTGGGTATCTGTTATAGATCATATAACCAGGCAGAACAGTCAGATGAGACCCTCTGCAGGCAGACAGGAGCAGTCTCACATTCACAGGGCTTGGTCTTCATGGGGAACTTCAACAACCCCAATATCTGCTGGAGGGACAGCACAGCAGGACATAAGCAACCCAGGAGGCTCCTGGAGTGCCAAGTCATAGAGGATCCAACAAGGACAGAATACATACCAAGAAGGGAGGGCTTGTCACAGATGTGAAGACCAAAGGCAGCCTTGGCTGCAGCGACCATGAAATGGTGGATTCCAAGGGGAGGGAGAAGTGTAAATAGCAAGCTCACAGCCTGGGCCTTTGGGACAGCAGACTTTGGTGTCTTTAAAGATCGGCTTGGAAAACTCCTGTGGGAGAAAGCCCTGGAGGCAACAGAGACCTAAAATATCTGGTTAATATTCAAGGACCACCTCCTCCAAGCTCAAGAGCAGTCCATCCCAATGAGCAGAAAGTCAGGAAAGCATGCGAGGAGACCTGCATGGATGAACAAGGAGCTCCTGGCCAAACCGAAACACAAGAACAAAGCAAGCACAGGTAACCTGGGAGGAATCCAGGGACAAGCATGTCCAAGCATGCAGGGATGAGGTTAGGAAAGCCAACTGGAACTGACTCTGGCAACGGGTGCCAAAGGCAACAAGGACTTCTCTAAAGACACAGGTGACATAAGGAAGGCTGGGGATATGTGGTCCCACTGCTGAAGGACTGGGCCTTCTCTGATGCTTGGCAACACAGGACACGGAAAGCCTGAGAGACTGAAGAGTTGGTGGTGGAAGAGGATAAGTTCAGGGAACTTAAGCAAATTGGAGGCCACCCTCAATTTTTTTACATCTTGTAGAAAATGGTAAGAGTCAGGTTCTTTGGAAGTCAAAAATCTTCTCCTGGTTATCTGTGTGCCATGCCAAGAATTGATTTTTCTCTTCAGTTTGTTCCCCCTCATTATCCCGGTGCTGGTAGAGGAAGCCACATAACTTTATTTCGAGCAGTGCTGAAATAATGGGGGAAATAACTTTTGCAGCCCTCAATACCTGTAGGTTTTGCAAGGCTGCTTAGTTTCCTGGGTAAAAGATTAAAAGAGTTGATAAAACCCAGCAGTGCAGCCCACCTGCACCCAAAAAGTGACCACTGGAGTGAGTTGGGAGGGACAGAAAGACAAGGCACATCCTCACACAGGGAAGCCCTTGGGTGACCAGCCAATGATTGCAGGGTTGGGAGCAGCTGGGCCCCTTCCTGTCAATGCAGCCATGGGCAACCCCACCAGTGTGCCCCAGGCCAACATCACTTGCCTGCACTGCACCCATGCGCCACCCGAGCTGAGCCTTCAGCAGGCACTGACACATTCCTGCCCCAAACATCATGGGGTCTCTCAATCCCAGCACTCAGATGAAGCCTCCGCGAGGGAAGGTGGACAGCATAAGCCAGGAAATGAGAAGGCGGCATCAGGGAAGACAACCACCCAGCCCCTGTTGTTAGCTGGGATGTTTTCTGCTCCTCATGAGCAGCTTAGAAAATTGCCACTTCCGTAGAAGCTGCTCTGTGCCTGGGGCAGGTCAGGGCCACCATAAAAGCCAGCCCAACTCTTCGCTCTCATCCTCTCCTAGTTCCCCTCCTTCTGCCTGGTGACAAGAGGGCAGGGGATCCTCTGCCTCTCCTGGAGCCTCCACGTGCTGCTTTTTCCCTAAGGATGGCAGGGTGTGGCTCCATCAATCTATTTCCCTTTCACATTGGTCCTCAACCTTTCCACTTCCATCATTTACCTGGTCACAGTGCACACAGGCACTGTCTTTGCTGTCCTCCTGCCAGAGTGACAGGCTCAGACATTCCACACAGCTGCTCACCTGGACAGCTGCATGTTTCTGTGGTAGGTCAGTTTGGGACACTTTATTCCTTTTGACTGTGGCTACAGACCTAATGGAGACCACCTCCAGATGTTTTCTTTCTAGTCAGCCTGGCCTACCTGCTCTCTCCTCACCCTATGTCTGCTCTCACCACCTTTAAATCCCCGCGTGGCTCTTGGCCACGCCCCCTCCATGCCTGATCGGCTGCTGCGGACTTCCCGGTTCCCGCTGGGGCTGGGGCTGTGAGGGGGGAGTCCCTGAGCTGGGACCCCCTCTGTGGAGCACCATGGAACCCTCACCTTGGGCCTTGCCACCAGTGCTGCCACTGCCGCCGCCTCGCTGACCGCCAAGGAAGAAGGCTGCTCAGTCCTCAGCACGAGAAGCTGCATGGGATTTCCAAAATGCTTCATTGATCAGTGTTAAAAGAAGCCAACAGCTCGTCTCCGGGGCAAAGACATTGGACAGCACTGTGTCTTCATGGACTGAGGTGTCCTGGGTAGACACGACCATCTGAAACCCTTGGAAATGAAACTCTTCATTACAGGTTTGTTACACGGTCTCCCAAAAGGCACAATGTACAGGGACACCAGGGAGACACAGCTGCTCTCAGAGAGACAGACTGATCAATACTGACATGCAGCACTTTCCATCATGGCCCCCAAAAAACTCTACACTGACCAACCGCCACGGCAGGAATAGCAGCAGCAGCTCCCGCTCCTGCTGGAACCCACATTAACAGGGATCGAGCACTACTGAGGCCCAGCTCACTACAGCCAGGACAAGCCTCAGGGTAGGTGCTGAGGCCAGGGCGGCTGAGGGAGACCCTGGGAGCCGGAGTGCCTGCAGTCTCTTCCCGGGGCAGGCGGTCTGTCTCCGTCTCCTTCCCTCCCCTGCTCCCACATCCCTCCCATGGCTGCCCTGGCCAGGCCTGGCTCCAGCTGACTGGGACCCCATCACACCGGGTAGTTTGGAGTGCCCCCGCCACCCCCAGGCAGCCCCAGCCCTCAGCTCAGCCGGGCAGCAGCTGGAGCAGAGACTGCGCCTCCCAAGACTAACCGCTGCATGTGAGGCCATGACGGTTGCCAGCATGGCCCAGGAATGAACATGGCCACCAGGAGCCCCAGGCCTAGATAGCTCCCAGCATGCACTGGGGCACCCCTTCCTGCCCTCTGACCCCGCAGGAACTATGGCTGCCTTCCGGGGCGGGACAGGGCCAGGCCCAGGCCCGGGAGCCCTGGTGGGGCCAAGAGGAGGAGGGGATAGAGGGAGAGAGAGGCAGAGAAGGATAGGACAGGGCAGTGGAGCAGATGGAGAGTGGCAGGAAGGGACAGAGGGACAGGAGAGGGACAGAAGCATCTTCCCAAAATGGCCGAGGCCAGTTCCAGCCCCTGGAGCTGGGTACGCCTGCCCTGAGGGATCTCACTGGAGGACAGGGTCATCTGACACAGAAATGATGAGCTGAAGCCCCGTGGCCATGGCTGGCCAGTGCAAAGTCTTCAGGTGTCTCAGCCTTTCTCTCCAGGAGCATTATTAGACCCAGGTTCTTTTTCAGGGTGTGAAGATGGATGCCACTGATGTGCTGGTGTCTCCGTCTCACTCCCAGTTCAAACTTGTGATCTCCAAGATCTGGGGCCACCTGAAGGTCCTGGCAGAGATCTCCAGGGAGTTTGTGTTCTATTTTTTCATATCCTAGGGCTGGGGTTATTGGGCGAAAGGGTTATGGTATGCCCGAGGTTAAGCGAGTTAGGGTTGAAGTGCATTATTGTTAAGTTTAGTGACATTTTGTAACTAGCGACTGAGTATTGTGTGACTTGAAGCATTGCTGAAGAGTCACAGAGTCATAGAGTGGTTGGAGTTGGACGTGAGTGGCAGTTGATGGGTCCAGGGCTGTTGGCAGGTGCCCAGTTGGGAGGGCCACCACTGGCCCAGGGCTGACAGGAGGTGACACTGGGTGGTGAAGGCCTGGGGGGTGACAGGAGGGACCCCAGAGACCTGGGGGGTGACAGGCCAGCGGGCAGTGACAGGCTGGGGGACAGCAGGGACACCAGTGGCCAGGGGCAGTGACAGGCCTTGTGTCACAATGGGCTGGTGCCCCGATGCGTTACCCCAGGAGACGCCGTGCGCGGAGGTGGCACTGTGGAGAAAGCTGAACGTGGTAGAAGAGATGGCTAATCTGAAGAAACAGAGTGGTTCAGGTGACTTAATTTTGTTTTCAACTTGTTTTACTCCACTGCATTGGAAAACTGGTTATGGGGCTGTTGCAGAAACTGCTCAATAGCGATGTTTTGGATCAAGAGTGTATCTGTGCATTATAATCTGTGCAGACCCTTGAAAGCCATCTTAGCCATGAGTGTTTCTCCGAATCTAAATTAGACTTTGGAATTTCTTGTTAATATAACTTCTTCTCTACACCAAAGTCATGCAGATGCTTTTGAACATCATTTCATCATTCATTTCTAACCTTTTTTTTACCCTGGTACTACATGTTAACCATATCAGGGCGGTTACTTAAGTTTTATGGCAGGACATTTATGGTGAACATACTTAAGAAATATTCTTAGAGAAATCATAAATTCTTTTAAATCTGGGAAATGGTGCTTGATTCTCAGAGATAATAATGGTTTCGTATTAGTATGGTATTTCAGTTTGGTAATCTGCCATCTTGATAAGTTTGAATGTGATTAAAGACTTTGGGATGGGACTTTCAGAAATAGAAAGACTTGTGAAGTGTTTTAATTCCTTAAACATTCTCCCCACCCCTTGCTGTGATTCTGTGACATTCTTACAACAGTCTTTTCTTTAAAATATGTACTCGTGGGGTTTTTTCCTCCTCCTCTTTCATGTATCAAAACTTAAACAAAATAATATGTACACTGGGGTAACTGTAACTTCAGCCCTAGCTCTTAAAGTGGTTGAAACTAAAGCTTGCTTTATCTACAGATATTTAAACTGTTTTTACGAGAATGTCTGAAGAGACTTAACAGCAAAAAGTTCAGTGTCTTAGGGATGCCATGGGATCACGTGGCATGTAGGTAGAGATACATTTCAGAAGTATTGAATTTTTCTAGCAGTATTGAATAAAATTGTCAAGAGCTTTTGAAAAAGGTTTAATTTTCTTTAAGGGCTTTGCTGCAGAAGGATCTCTGAATTTTGTCTTCAGTTGCTAATGACTTTTCAGTGCCCACAGGCTGAATGGCACTGGCTGATGTCACTCCTGTAACAGCTGGGGCTGTGTAAAACAGTGCCTTAAACCCAGAATGTTGGATGGTAATAAGCTGTGATGGGTCCAGTTATTATCACCAGGAAGAAAAAATGTTTGAAATAGGCCAAACACGGGGATTCCGTTATAGCAGGCGAGAAACCAAAAGCAAAGTTTTAGAAGAAAAATTGATGCTTATAAATACATGACCCCATAAAGTGTTACTGTAATATACATAATACCATTTTCACAAAGTGTGTTGCTTTGTTTTTATATGGAATCACAATTCAGTGAAGAAGTGTCTGCTTCACTGGGTTCTGTTAAATGTGGTGTTTCCTAAAGGTGATGTTAAAGAAGGAATATCTTTCATATGTTAAAGAGCATCACCCTTGTTGTACAGCGACAAGATGCTCCTCTAGGTAGGTTGTGTTGCACTTTGACCTTCATAAAATGGGTATAAAATTTTAAACCTGGTGTATTAGTGACACAGATGCTTTTTGAAGCTTTCTTAAGGGTGTTTTCCACAAAGAAATGCAAAAATCCCCCCACTAGTTTTAGAGCAAAGCATCCAAAAGCATTTAGAGTTAAGGCATGGGGCGGTCTGTATAATCAGATTAATGACTGAAAGAATGTTATATTTTATTGATTCATCCTCTCAAAGCAGTGCAGTTGCACAGCACTGTATGAGAATAATGTAAATGACAGTCCCATGAAGTGTGTGTTGAGATGGTAAATGCCCTGTTGAATTTTGCATTTAGATCTGTAAAAGGAGTCTCTGAATTTCCATGTAACTACATATTAATGTACATTCCTACAAATTGATGTTTTTTCTGTATTTCTGTTGTTACAGAATACAGAGATGACAATGTCCTGATTCCTAAGAACTCATCGGGAATTGTTAGAAGGATCCCTGTTGGAGGAGTCGAAGCTACCGGCAAAACATCTACTTTGTGAGTGTCCCTAAAGCATTGAATCCTTTGTGAGGGGTTTCAGTGTGTGCACTACTTTTATGGATATTAGTTTACAGAGGCTTTCCGATTGTATCTGTCTCGTTAAAGCTACTGTTAATTTTTGTCGTCATGGGGTAGATTTTAATATATCTGTCCCAAAGCAGGCTGACATTTTTAGGCCTGATGGGACATGGGGTTCAAACTCCAACAATGGTGACTTTTAACATGATTCAGTTGAGTTTGTTTTTGGAGTTGATTGTTCTCCGACCCAAGTTGTAGATCCTGTTTCCTCTGCATGGAGAGATTCCTTATAATATGTGTTTGCTTTTATAGTAAAGGCAGATATGCATTGTAGTGTAAACTTATAAGCTGTTCTCATCTCAGAAGAGTCTGATTTTCGGTGTTTGACTATTTCTTGCATTTGGGGGAGCAGGGACAGGATATGGCAGGTATTCTCACACCCCAAATCTGGGGGTTTTGCGTACCAGCTCTAGAGGAAAGAGCCAGGGCTGCCATCTGGGGAACCATCAAACAAGAAGTTTCATTCACAAGGGATTCCCATGAGTTTCCTAAAGACAATGTCTGTTTTGGGCAAGAGAAAAATATCTGAAAATATATTGCCTTTTGTGCGAGTATGATGAAGGAATAGTTTATCCTTTCCAAACCTGAAACTCACCATCAGTTTAGCCTGTTACCAAATGTTACTCATTATCTTTCTAAGTCTGTTTTTACCCTAAGCTGGTATCTGTGCTCCATGTTTTAATTCTGTATTCCTAAGGTTTACAGAGGACAGAGAATTCAGTGTATTGATTCAAATTACAGGTATTCGAATGCAATCCTGACCACAAGGTTACTGCTGTCACTTATGTATTCGTACAGCCCAGATCTGTAGCGGCTACATTAGCGTTGTTTGAATGGTCACATTTTTCCAGCCTTCCTAGAGAAATGCCTCTCCCCAACAATTAGTAGATGTAATTAGCTTGTGGTTTCGCTGTGTGTTTCTAGTGTCAGTTCTCAATAAATAAAGTGCAGTGGTGAGTCATAGTGTGTCTCAAACAGTGCAGCAGCATCCTGCTACCTGCATTAGCAAGGAAAAAACCTTCATTTACGTGGCTCTGCATGTAAACTTTGTGCCCGGAAACAGCGCAGAAACCCCTGGTGGAGTGGCCAATGTTTGGGAATGGTGAATGTGTGCTGTGATGGTGGAGAGGCTTCAAAATGCGTTACTCGCCCCGTAGGTTGTTTTTGGAGGTAAATGGCGGAAGAAACTACTGTGTGGGAACCTAAAGTATTTCCCTGCCCTCCCTCCCACCATAAGGTGCGTGGCTGTGAGTGCCCTCCTGGAGCTGGTCTGGCCGGGGCAGGAACCATCAGCCTTTCTCTGTGAACATCAGTTCCACAGCAGCTCTCTCAGGGGACTGATTTTTCACCGAAGAAAACTTGCACTTTGCAGTGTCTGGACTATCCCCATTCTTTCTTAGAAACTGAAGTGCTCTCCAGTACCTCTGTGTAACACCAGGGGTATGCAGAGTGGTTAAAGTTACCTTCACCTTTTGATGGTTGATTATTCAAGAACACAAAACGCAGTAGAGACTTCATATTTTTGATCCTTATGTAGCAGAGACAAAATACCTGAGGACTTTCTCTTGCTCTGCTGCGCTGTGTAGCTGTACGGCTTATAGTAATTTGTGACCAAGTACAAATGTGATTTTGGGGGGTATGTACCAAGAAAGAACAATTTATGTCTACAAATGGATTTCCAATTGACTAGTTTATTTAGAACATAATGGTTTGATATGCCGGTTTTATAATCTGTTTTCACTGGTCTATGCTGGGTACAAGTGCTTTATTGTAAATTCTGAACACCTTTGTTTCTCTTTCTAGAATCCAAACTGAGCCAGTGAGTGGAACATCAAAAGCAGTATGTAAAAACACAATCTCACACTATTTTCTGCACACTGCACTTAATTCTAAACAAGGAATTATAAGCAAGATCTAAACAAATAGCCTTGTATTAATTTTCCAAACATTAACAATATATTTTCCAGGAAAACGCAATATATGTTGCAAATACAATGTATTTAATTCAGCATAGTAAAAACTGAGCAATGCCATCATTTGCACAGTTCTAATGTGACTGTTGGTATTTGTGTAACACGTTGTATTTCATACAGAATATGCTGGAATATTTCCTGTATGACTTTGTGCTGTACAGACAATGTCTGATGGTTTTCAGATCGTGCCGGCTTACATTGTGTCCTCAGGGGCTTCTGGTGTTGGAAACACAATGAGCTTTATTCTTAAAGATAACTCAGGTCTTGGTCTAAAGTTTGGAGGCTTTATTTTTTTCTGCTCGGTTTTGTTTTTAAATACACATTTCTGTATGTATTTCAAAGCAGAACCTGAATCTTAGTGTGGCAGGAATAAATCACTGGAAGTTGGCAATTACTGAACAGTAAAGCAGAAGAACTGAAATTAGTTAAGATTTTTTTAGAAAGGATGGACAAAAGCCTATTTTTTTACTATTTCTTCATTGCCTTGCTCTTAGTTCACTGTCATTCCACACTGTCAATGTGTGCTGCTGTCCTGCAGCCACAGCAAGAACGTGGAACCTTTTTGGTTTAGTCTTACTGTGTCAGTAACTGCAGGGATCTGTGTCACAAGAAACGCCTTTGAGCTCATAATTTGAGCAGCTTAAAATCCTTTTCAGCTGACAGTTGACAGCCTCCTCACCCCTTTGAAGCAGTTGTGAGCAGTTGACAAGGGTTCCTCTCTGAGATATTCTGGAGCAAGAACTTGATCTCCAGTGGGTTTGATTATTTTAGTTTCTTCTCATTACCCACACAGGTGCTCCTCAGCTCTCAGAGTTTATGTTTTGAACAAATACAAATTACACTGTGCTTGAAAAGCCTCTTTCCGTGACACTCAGAAGATGTAGTGCTACTTTCAGACTAGAGTAGAGGTGAACTATTACTATGTTTTGATTGTAGACCTTGAATATGTGTCTCATTTTTTGTGAACAGATTGATGACTCTTCTGCACCCCTTTCTCTGGCCCAGCTTATTGAGGTATAAAAATATATATATTCTTGTCAAATACTTACCAAAACAAAAAGCGTTTGCTTTGTATTTTTAAATCTCATGCTGTGATCTATAGCTGGATAGCTGTTGTAATGGGAACAAAACTTAAATTTAATTTTTATATTTTAACTTAAAAATGCGTGTGTGTTTTGATACTCTGCTGTAAAGAGCAGTTCCCAGTTTGGGAAGAGAGGAGAGGACCTTATCAGCCTTAATTTAATGTTGCAGGATTACTCATCTTCAAGGCACAATGAAGAAGCCTTTCAGAGACTGTTTATTGTTTTTCATATATTTTGTTAATTTTGCATTTTTACAGAAGAATTTAATTGGCTGCAAGTTGCGGACATTTCCGGGGGGGTTGCCACAGCCAAAATAGAAGCATTTCTGTAATATGGACACTTGCAGGGCTATTTCTGAATTTCCAGTCATTACAGACCCATTCTTTGAATGCTGTACAACTTCATAAATTCTTGTATATCGACAGTGGACAACACAACGACCTTGACTGCATGCAGCCTGTGTAAATTCTGTAAATGTTCCTAATGGTTTATTGGAATACATCAATGTGTCTGTGTGGCGTATTAGCAGATGTGACCTTCTGAAACTGCTGTAATACTGTGTTTTGCTGTGGAACTGCTTGCATTTTTTGCTTAAAAATGCATAACTTTGTCTGGGAAAGCACTAGTGATTGCATCTCGTGAAAAGGCGCAGTTAAAGGCAACCAACTAAAATACCAGGCTTTAAAGTTACAGAGATTAGAGGAGGCCTAATGCAGAGGACTGAGTTATTTCTTCTGAAAATAAAGGCAGGAGTTCATTTCCAGGAAAGAGAAATCTCTTCCCAGTGGTAATTTCTTCTCTCGCTTACTGCAGTGAGAGACACATTTCCTAATGTGTACATTTGGGGGAAAAAAAAAAAAAAAGTTTGGAAGGTAGCCATGAAAAGACATTGGTCTCCATTAGTGCTGTCCCTACACGTGTCCTTGGTTCTGTAACCTCATAGGAAGTTTTACTCTAAAATGTGACAAACTGTCCAAGTGGGGTACAAATTTAAGCTTTTGAGAAAATTTAAGTATTTCAGAAAAATACAGGAACATAAAATAAAGCAGCTCCAAACTCTGATTTTTTCCAACCTCTTTAGCACAGATGGGCTTAGCAGGGAGGCAAAGTGTTAACAGTTTTCTGGTTTGTTATTACAATGTAGTAAATGCCATATTTAAATTTTGGTCTATTCCCAGTAATGTTTTGAGACTTTTGGATGTGTTTTGTAAACCATTTGGGTTCCAACAAACTAGTCAAGTTTATCTGTAAAGTTTTCTGTAAATGTTAATGATTTCAGAGATGTCGATCGGGATTATGTTACTGTTGAGAAAAATAAATACATCTATGAAACAACGATTTAATAAAAGGTAGAAACTAGTTTGTTGCTTTTGTGAATGAATGGATATAAAACCAAAACCATGAGTGGCTGATCTGAAGGTGGGTACATGAAGGTCCAAACCATTGACAGTCACCCCCTGAGACTTTGCTTGTAACTGGATTAGTGTGTAATGAAAATGTTTTAAAAGCTCCTGCTTAAAAAAATAAGTGTGCTTCAATTGGAAGATTTAGTGCTGCACAAGGTTTATATTACAATTTGTACATTAAAAGGACACAAACAACTGGAAAAAAACCTGCAGGTTTTGCTTACTGTAGTTAAATCACTGAACCTGAAGAGGTTCATAGGGGGAGAACACGTGGTTTGGGTGGCCCAGAGCACATGATGGTCAAATTTCTACTGCAGAGAATCTCTTGCCTTGCTGAGGGGTTATAAAAAGTTTGATTCCTTTTAATGTTTCTATGCCTGAAGCTGAATTTCAGCAGCAGAAAAAACTTCCCCAACTCTTGAGTTGAGTGTCCTTTTAATGCTCAAAGCGTAAATAACGACAGTTGCATACATCTTTCTTAAATGCACAGTGGGCATCTTCTTCAAACAGTCTGGAGCTTAAAAATCAGTTTAAAAATACTGGGTAAATTTTTCTAGACGCTACATGGAGGAAAATTGGATTGGTCACACAAGTCTTTATGTGCAGTACAAACCTAGCCTGAGGGTTTGGGTGCCTGAGAACGCTCTTTTCTAGTACGTAACGGGCACAAAAACTTCCTGTAACTGCATCAGGACTCCCCAGAACCCCTTCAGCAGAACTGTATTCTCTATAGCAGCCATTTTCAGGCAGCCCCAGCCAGCGGGACGAGGTGAGGGCTGTCATCTGGGGCTGGGGGCGTAAATGTGTTTCTAATGCCTGTGTCAAACACTTCCCTGTCCAACAGACCGACAATTTGGCTGCAGCCAATGCTTCTGAGGAAGATAAAATAAAAGCCATGATGATACAGTCCTGCTGTCAATACAATCCTGTCAAGTAAGTGTTGATAGTGTCAAATCTGCTATTTGAAAATGATGGAGAACTTGTAGAGATGTTTAACAATACACATGCCTACCTTTTTCTTCTTTTCCCAAAATCTTTCTAGTTACATGAAGAAACCCTTGGGTCCACCCCCACCCTCATATATTTGCTTTCGTTGCGGAAAACCTGGCCACTATATAAAGAACTGCCCAACAAATGGGGTAAGATTGTGGGGGATTCTGCTGTTACAGAGCTTTTAATTTTTTCCTTGGCAGTTTTGTAACAAATACATGATAAATGCTTATATTAAGAATTGTTTCTCCTGGGGTGAAATACAGAGGTTACGGGGCAATGTTGCAAAACACTTCAAAATTCAAGGGAAACCTGGAATTAAAAATGTAAAATTTTCATTTTTCTAGGTCATAGACATTAAATGTGTCCATTGAACCTTCTCTGTGAGCTTTCACGCATATTTGCATATATTTCAATACTCTTGAAGTTTTTTCTGGTTTTAATGCTTTTTAATGTCAGTTAAGAGTTTTTAGTATTTTGTATGAAGCAAAGATGTTTCTGTTGACCCCGCGTATTGAATATTTGCATGTTTTAATTACAGAAGTCTCTGGTTGAGTGTTCATGCCACATAACATCAGTCACTGAATATACGTACAGCCTCCATCTATATTGATGGTGAACACGAGTTTCTCAGTGACAGTTCTGGGCCCTGAATTAAGCTGTGGCTCTGAATCATGCTTTGGAGGAGGAGAGGGTTTGTGTCTAAGTAAAAGGAGAGGATTAAGGGCTTTTGCTGCTTAAAATAATCATTGAAATGCTATTTATAGTGTGGGTCTTAAAATGAGATATGTCTGTGTTTCTTGTCTTAACAGGACAAAAATTTTAAGCCTATTCCCAGAATTAAAAAGAGCACCGGAATTCCAAGGAGTTTCTTGATGGAGGTGGAAGATCCAAATACACAGGGTGTGATGCTGACAAACACCGGAAAATATGCAATTCCAATTGTTAATATGTAAGTATAGAATTAATTGGACTGACCAAAAAGGGAACGAATGCGTAAATATCTGATGGCAATGGAACCGAGTTGGCCGCATCTGTAGTTATGGGGGAGGAAGCGTTGTCATTGTATTGTAACCTCAAAATCTGTGATAGTTTCTAGTATTAAAATAAGGTGGTCCTATTGCTCACGTCCCTGGAATTTGGTTAAACTTGCAAAGTGCCAAGAATCTATATTTCTGCAAAATATTTCAGTGGTGTTTACAGTTCAGTCATTCTCTTGGAAAGCTCATTTTGCTTTCTGTTTTTTTTTGCTTCTTGCAAAATTTAACAAATAGCTGTTGGACTGAGATTTCCTCCCCACTCTCTGATTATCAAGTCCCATGTGGGAAACCCACTGAGGTTTTCCTGTTGCTATAAACTAAGAAAATTCTCCTGTGTGCTGACAAGAGTGGCTGTTTTAAAATGCACTTGGTGGCATTTCCGTTTTTCTGTCTCCTTTTGCAGAAGCCTTAACATAGACTCTTCCATGTATAAAAGGTAATTACTGGAAGACTGACTTTATCTTGAGCCTGTAATTTACATTTACCCTCTGGCAAAAGAGAGATGGGATTAATTTCACCTGATTTCACCTGTCCAAAAATGGTGTTTCTAGCCTGAGCTAATTTCATAGTTGATCCAGTGCATGGGAGAGTTCTGCAGAAGAAAAATTGTTACCCCCTCCCTCTTCTTGTGCTGTGGCTGTAGCAAAGAAGTTTAAACTAAATGCCTACATCTCAGAAGGCTGATGTGGAGTTAGAACACCATCTGTTACCTTCCTTTGGTAACATTGAGAGCTTGGAAAAATTTTCCTATACCCATTGTTAACTTTTTTCTATTTCCTTTCCCCCCCCCCTGCCCTCCAGGGAAGCTTATGCCAGAGGAAAGAAGGAGAAGCCTCCCTTTCTCCCAGAGGAGCCCTCCTCATCCTCCTCAGACCCTGTTCCAGATGAGTTGTTGTGTCTCATTTGTAAAGAGATAATGACTGATGCAGCTGTCACTCCCTGCTGTGGAAACAGTTATTGTGATGAATGTAAGTGTTACTGCTGTGTTTGTTCATTCAAAACATCGCATCTGATTTTCTGAAAGCAGAAACAGGAGATGATTAAATTACCTTGTTACCAGTTCTATTTCACACTTACGTATACCCTGAATAGGAAAGGACTCTTTTTGTATAAAGGGAAAATAAAAGGCAGGAAACTTTTTTCCCCTTTTATGTATCTAGTTAAATCCTCTTTCCATGCAGAAGGATGAGTATGAGAAGAGGCAAAACCATGCAGGTGATTGCAGTATTAGATATTGAATGCATTTAGTTTTTTCACAGCCCTTTCCCTCATACAATATTTTATATATATATATATACACACACACACATATACTCATATATATTAGTAAGTCAACTCTGGTAACTTACTGGGTCTGCCACAAACCAGTAACTAGGCACTTAATGCACATTCTTCTCCGCGGGAGAGCTGGATAAAACCTTCAGAACTCAAACCCACTCATGGTTTTTCGAGGTGTGTTTTATTCACTAACCTGGAGATTGGTGACTTCTCACTGTATGTCTTGTAGTGGAAAAAAGACCAGTCAAGACATCCAGACATAGCCCTCTTCAGGTGTTCCAATAGTGAAATATCAAAACTGTACAGTTATTTGCTGCATCCTAGAAATGTTTTACACTCTCAAACATTTATAGCTTCATGCTCTCAAATCACGACCATATTCACCCATTAATCATATATGTCTTTTTATAATTGATTGGAACCCCTCCAAATTTCCTTCTGTTGGCTAAACCTACTTTAATGACTCTAATTATACACAGGCATTAGAACAGCATTGCTGGAATCTGAGGAACACGCCTGCCCAACGTGTCATCAGACGGGTGTTTCCCCTGATGCTTTAATTGCCAACAAGTTCCTGCGCAAGGTAACAGGATGACTTTTACCTAAACTGTTGTTAAGAAAAGTCTACTTGTAAAAAGCTGATGGGGAAGAAAATATTAATTTGCATTTCCTTAAGCAAGGCTAAATTGAATAAGACTACATTTACTTTACTTTCCACATTTTACTTTTCATTCTCTGTTGCTACAGAAGCTGATAACTCTTTAGAGACAATCGGGCAAATTCAGGTCAGAGTTTTGTTTAACACGATTGCCTCACTTTCAGATTCGGTGTGAACACTGAAGCACTTTAAATACACATACTCTTGAGTTACCAGTCATTAATATCAGTGTTTAAGGCAATGTGTTCATATATTTGTATGCTGACTCATTTTAGGATTGAGGAGCATTTGGACGAATACACAAGTGACCCTACTCTGTGGAGGCTTCTGTTCGTGTATCTACCGCAAGTTCATATTACCTTTTTGTAAATGTTTTTCTGCCTCCAGGCTGTGAACAACTTCCACAATGGAACCGGCCACACAAAAAGGCTCCATAAGCAGATTCAGCAGCAGCAGCAGCAGCCACCACCACCACTTCCTGCACCTCCACCACCGCTCATGGCTGTTCCACCTCCTGCACCTTTTCGGTATCAAATCAGTAAATTCGTCAACATGAATATAAGACACCAAAATGCTGAAGTCAGATTCTTCTTCCTGAGCTTCTCACCTATCGATTTTTGTCATTAGTAACAGTTCCAGATAATTGCGGGAGCTCTATTTTTTGTTTTCACTCTGAATGAGGACACTTGGATAAGGTGAAGTGTGCCTCATGCCAGAGTCGTCTCAGAAGTGTTGCTTGTTTGGTTTCCTCATCAGTTCTTCCCTACAGGTCTGCCCTGAGAGAGGAACGGTTTTATCTGGGAGCCCTTTGATTTTAAGTGGCCAGCAATTCCTAAAGAAACCATTTAGTTGTGTCAAACCTTCCTGAGTGCATTAATTTCTCTTTAGTGCTGAGGAAATAATATTTTCATGAAAAGTATGAAAGCACAATGATAGATAAAGTTGGCCAACTGTTCTTACATTACTTTTTTCTACAGTACTTCTATCATCAATATTATACAATGTGTTTCCATGAGCTTTCTCTTTAAATGCCAGTATCCACAGAGACTTCTCACTATGCTTCGTTGGGAATTGGCCAACTTCACTTCTGTAGATCTGGTGAAGATTATTTTGTAAATTTTTTTTTCCATTTACAGTAGTCAGCGTTTTCTCACCTTGCACTTTATGTTTCAAGGTGCATTTCAAAACACTGTTCGAATAATAATTTTTTTTTTTTTTTTTGTAGCAATGCTGATAGCATTGTACATCCTGCTGCTCTGCTCATGGCTGCTGAACCTTCTACATCTTCCTCACTGCCTGTCAGCAGTTTTTTTGGAGAGAAGGTAAGCTTTATTTCAATATATGCAGTGATTCTTGCATTTTAGTAGAGATTATTTTCCAACTATTTGCATTTCCTCCCAAGGCCTGTCAGGTTCCTGTAGGAAGACAACCAGCATTACCGAGTCTTCTGGGCCCCCAAGGACAATCAACGCCCACAACGGGTAAGGAACTATTGCATCAGAATTTCTGTTAAAAAATTACCTTCATATACACTGAGTGGGATTTTTTCCTCTTTTCCTCTCCCCACTCCAAAAGGTCACTCCGTGAGAGCCCCTTCACCTCGCTCAGCAGGAGGCAGAGCAGGCTGGGAACTGTAAGTATTAGTACATTATTGCTTGTACCAAGGCCATAACACGTAGCTTATACAACAGTTGATTTATAATGAAATCGATATGCACAGATAGTTGCAGAGAATACAAGTGGTAATTAATTTTTACATGTCTTAATTTGAATTGGCCTTAACAGGAGAGATCTTTGCTTATGGAAAGATTATTTAAAAGAAACCCCCAGTACATGACTGAAAAGAGGACTCTGAAAAACAAACGCTTTTTGAGGAAACTATAATTCTATATAAAACTGAAATATAATTAAAGGATCAAATGAAAAGCCACCCTTTTGAATAGAGTTGAAGAAATTAATTTCCCAATAAACAGCAGCCTCCAACATGCTTTTTATAACACCTCAGTTGATACTGATGGAGCAAATTACTGGAAGAGTCAGCACTGTTATTTTCTGACAATTTTGAATTTATTCAGTGTTGTGATCTCAAACAGCCAAGTGCTTTCTTTCAACTGGAGGGAGAGGAGCCTGTTTTCTCTATTATTGGAGTGTCAAGCTGATCCTACCTTTTGGAATAAATTTGTTCTAGATAGATTGTATGGGTACACTGTGTTTAGAAAATCTTAAGATAAATACAAACAGAAACCAGGATCCCTCCCACAGATTGTGTAAAAATTCAGTAGGCAAGAAAATAACAATTGAGGGAGAACAGGCCAAATCCATCATGGTGAGGCACCACCACGGGCGGTATGAAGTGCACCAAGAAGGGCAGAGGAACAGCAGGCACTTGAACATGGAGATGCTCTTTGAGCAGGGGCAGCCACCGCCCACAGTCCATAGCTGAGTGTAAGGAGAGGAGACTGAGGGAACTGCTGGGAGAGGATAAGGCAGGCAAGTGTGAGAGGGTCACGAGCGTAGTCTCAAATGAGCAGAAAGCAGGGAGAAAAACACTTGAGAACAAGTGCTGGCCACCATGCTCCCACTTTGTTCTCTTTCCTCTTTACAGAATCACAGAATCATATGGGGTAGAAAGGGACCTCTGGAGATTATCTAGTCCAACCCCCTGCCAAAGCAGATCCACCCAGAGCAGGTTGCAGAGGAACTTGTCCAGGGGGGTTTTGAATATCTCCAGAGAAGGAGACTCCACCACCTCCCTGGGCAGCCTGTTCCAGGGCTCTGCCATCCACACAGGAAAGAAGTTCCTCCTTATGTTTAGGTAGAACTTCTTGCATTCAAGTTTGTGCCCATTTCCTCTTGTCCTGTCACTGGGCACCACTAAAAAAAAGACCGGCCCCATCCTCTTGATACCCACCCCTTAAATATTTATAAGCATTGATCAGAATGCTTATAAATGCCTTTAAAATGAAGGCAGTGTTACAAACAGTGACATGTGTCTTGGGGTTTCTTTAGAAGTTGAAATGGAGGGCGCCCGCACTGTGAATGTACCCAAAGGAGGACTCAAGCCCCAGCACTCCCAGCATCAATACCACTCACTTAGAAGTGAGTGGAAATAAACTTACCCTTCCTCTATGCTTTTGCACTATCAAAGCAGCAGCTGTTCTGTGCTGGAAACAGAAACTTTTCCACGTTCTCAAGTTCTTCAATTTGCAGTAGTGTTATGTCAGCAGCTAAAAGAAGTTTTGACTTAAGTATATGGAGAGGAAATTAAAAAAACAAACAAATTTTGGGAGGGAAAAAACAGGGTAAATGACTGTTTTGAATTAATTTCTTTTTTTTTTTGTGTTGTTTTTTTTTCCTAAGGTCCAAGTCTCCCTATAGTGCTTCATCTTACTCCAGAAGTTCACATACCTACTTCCAGTCAAGATCCCATTCTCCTTCCTTCTCCCAGTCCCCACCCTGTTCAAGAGGAAGCAAAGAGAAGATTGGTAGCTGTCGTTCTAGGTCAAGGTCACCTCGTTATCACCACTCACGGTCACCCCCATACAGGAGATACCATTCACGGTCAAGATCTCCAGTATTTAGAAGCCAGTCTCCCACTAAATGGACTGTACCTCAAGGGAATGGAGAAAGACAGCATTTTAACAGAGAAGTTCCAGCATATGATATGAAAGCTTCCTATGTCAGATTTGCTGACTTTGGAGATCCATTTGAAAAGGAGAGATATGGAGAACGGGACAGGAACTATAGAGAATGGTATGAAATGTTTTACAAGGGCCGTGCTGTTGGTGCTGAACCAAGGGAGACCAAGAAAGACGATCCAAAAGAAACCAACAAAGAGTGTAAGTCAACAAAACTTGTTGGAAAAAGCAAAGCTGCTGATGCCAACCCTGAAAAAAGAAAAAGAAAAGTAGATAAAGAGGTTGATAAATATGAAGCCCCTTCCATAAAGGTCTTCAAACCAGAAACTGCTGAATCAAAGACATTGCCAAAGGGGAAGACAGAGTCTGGTGGTGAAAAAGGAAAGCGACCCCCAGAAAAGGATAAATCTGCTTTTCTTAACAACCCCACAAAAAAGGATTGAACTTAACCAAGAAAATGGCAAAAAGATAGTGAGTGGAAAGTGATCAACGTGGAGCTGTTATTACTTACATTTCAGCATCTAAAGCAGCAGGACAAAACAAACTCAAAATATTTAAGACATCGCTGTAGACTTAAGATAGCATTCTGATATTCTAAAACGTTTTAAATACCTACATTTTTCTAAAGAAGAACATGGGACATGAGGATAAAACTTTGGTTGTGGCTACCTCTCCTTAATTGCTTGCTGACATGTTCCAACAGGAATGTACCATCTCATCTATCTGCTCTTGTCAGAAGTGGGACATGAAGGAATTACCAGATCAGACAGTCCCCAGTCTGATAATCTTGTGTCTTTGTTAATTTGTTGTAGAGTAAAAAGATACTAAATTATTTGATTGCTCTTAATCTTAGCCAATGGACTCATTCTTTCTCTTGCCTGTTCCCTTAATTAAATATCTTTTGGAAAAATACTGAAGATACAGAATTGAAGCAAAAGCCAGTTTATAAAATATCACCAAAGATCATGTATCTCACCCATTATAATGTGAGAACATTGAAACACTCCTTGTCCAATAAGAGCAGCTCAGACAGTGATCAATACAAAGCATATTTTATTTAAACATTCTTGCAAAAACAGGTGACCCAGCAAGCCGGCACACTGGGTTTTGGCGGATTTTGTTTTTATTCCTTATTCCCAGCCAAAATTTCCCTCCCCTGTTACCCCATTGGCTGGGTACTCCAGAGGTTACAGCCCATCAGAGACGCCTAAGACTACTTCCCTTTGTCCCGCCCCTCTTTACTTCTCCTCATCATTCCACCAGTATCAATTATTTCACTGATTTATTTGTTCCCTTCTTTGGTAATATTGCTCAAGTTTGCCGGTCTCAGTTAAACGTTCATCCTCCCATTAAACCACCATTCTGGCATAGACTGATTTCTCCTTTGTCTAAGGGATGCGCATTCTTGCGTGTCCCTGGGAAGCCTTTGTGTGAATCCTCCCCTAACTGTCTCATTGCAGACTGACCAAGTTGTTCTTCTGAAAAAACAAAACAAAAAAAACTGGCCAAGTTGTTCCTTTGCAAAAACAATATCTTAATTTTTCTTACACACCCACGAGGGAGCTGTGGGGGCATTAATAAAAGCAAAGACCAACAGCAGCAACATTCAGTGAAATTTGGCTTTCATGCTGATCACGTCCTTAAGAAACCCTCCAAGTCTACACCTCAGTCCTATAAAGAACTAATCCTTTCCAGGAATGACAAAATTTTTTTACTTAAAAGTCCTAGACTGAAGGCTTCACAGAACAATGTGGACTGAGCCACAGAAAAACATGCCATCACTACCCTAATTAAAAAATAAAAAAAAAAAGAATAAGAATCAAGTAACACATCCATTTCTACTGGCACCTAGGTGCTCAAAAATCAACTACACTGACACCACATACTAATAACAATTGAGTTATGAATCAAAAATAAAAGGCTGTTTCCAAGTTGCCCATAAAATTAGTAGGAACAAACAGAAGATAAACACTTGAGCCCAAAGAAGGTAACAGGCAGCTTTTATTGTACCCTAGCTGCAAATTCTTCTTCCCAAAGGAAGACACTCCTAACTACCAAGGGCCCAATCTGGGCAGAAGGCACGCTCCGTTAACTGCAATTCCTCATCAGCTTTTCCCTACTGGCAGCAAATTAGCCTTTTTCACAGGTTGGACGTGGAGCATCTGTAGCGTCCCTGAACTTGCAAGCGTTTCTTCCCCACCCCCCCAGCCCCATGCCTGCACTTACCTGAGCAGCAAGCAGAATCAGCCCTGCAGGACTTCCTTCCCGCCCCACAGAAGGTGACCCTGGGAAAAGAAGAGGAGAGAAACGATCCTGGTTGTCACAGCCAGCCAACAGACGCTCCGGCTCATGGCAGCTCCCGCTCCCTACCGCTGCCAGCGGCCTTGCCTCCGGCTAAAGCATGCTGTAGGCAACGGGCACTCCAGAGAGTCATATAACGGTTAGAGCTGGAGGGGATCTTAAAGATCACTCAGTTCCAACACCCCTGCCCTAGGCAGGGACACCTCCCACTAGACCAGGTTGCTCAAAGCCCCATCCAACCTGGCCTTGAATTGAGCGAAATTGGCCTCTATCTCTCCGCGCCTCCTGCTTGCCGCAGCTCTGGCTAATGCAAGCCCCCACTCTACACCGCTCCATTTCAGCTCCTTCTCTCCCCAAGGTCCGGCTATTTGCACCGCTCTGGCCTTTCCACCAGGGCCTCAGTCAATCACCCTCATATCTCCAGCATTATGATCCAACGTCGCCACCGTAGGTGGCAGAAACGTTAACTGATTTGTACAACTCATTACCTAATAACTAGCCTAAGCAGTGTGCAGAGAAGAGCTAGACTTGAAGAGGACGTGTGGGGTCTGAAAAGCACCTTTTCCCCCCACAGACCACCTCAGACATTGAGTTCAGGCAGGTGCCTGCTGGCCTCCCGAACTTCGGGGTCCGATCTGACCAGACCCCCCGCCTCCGGGAGCCTCCCCACACCTCACCCAACCCCTGCTTTCCCCTGGAGCTCCCAACGCCCTCCTGTCCCCCCTCTGCAAAACCAGCCAAAATGGCTTCTGCTCTCAACCCCAAACCACATCACTTAGTGCCCCTTTCCGAGCCCCAAAACCCAGCTGCTGAGCCTCTGCTCAAGTCCCCAAAACGCTGGGCTCCGCCCCCGCTCCTGAGCCCAAAGCCCCACAACTCCCTCCCTTGCCAAAGCCCCAAAACCAGCCACGCCAGTCTGTCTGCCAGCCCCAGGAGAACAAGACCTGGTGTCCGTGTAAGGCCCCAAACCAGCCCACCCTCTCTGCTTCTTCGCTCCTTCTGCATCCTCCCCAGGCGATGCCACCCCCCTTCGGCCCTACAACGCCTCCCCTCAGCTCCCCCATTCCAATGCAGGGCCCCCTTGGCCTTCCCCACCC
>JAOXJK010013431.1:0-30613 GCA_025774025.1 Xenus cinereus | reverse complement strand
CCAGGCTGAACCCCCCCAACTCTCTCAGCCTGTCCTCACAGCAGAGGGGCTCCAGCCCTCCCAGCATCTCTGTGGCCCAGCAGAGCAGCTGGCAAGGTTAGGATCCAGCGTGGTGCTGGAGCAGAGCACCTCCTGGGCTAACGAGCATCGCTCCCTTCCCTGCAAACGAGATCTGACACATCCTGTTCAAGCGTGGGGCATCCAACGAGAGCGACAAGCTGCTCCGGTGAGCTGGGGACACGGGGGGGGAAAGCAGCTGGGCCGGCACGGGAAAACAGCCGTTCCTCACAGCGGAGGCCATACGAGGATGAAACCAGCCCCGCTCGGTGTCAAGGACGGCGTGGGGTGGGCAAGAGGAGCCACAGGGCTCTTCCAACAGGGGAGTCACGGTGTGCTTCCATATGGTCTCCCCACGGCTTCTGCTGGAGGCAGGGCTTTTTCCCTCCTGCTCCCCTGAACCAGGGGACAGCTGAAGACATCAGACCTCTCCCGCTGAGGCGGCTGCATTTCACCGATGCCTGAAATCATCTTTCTGCTCCATGACATCTGGATGAGAAGAGCCTCCTCCTGCCCCATCTCCATCTGCCGAGGTGGCTGCTGCCACCTCCCAGCCCTCCTTGGGACTGTAGGTGATGCCCAGGGCTTGTCTACGCGGGGAATTCATCCTGAGCAATTATTCTGCTGCAGCGATGCCTGCCAGAGCTGCCGTGTAGACGAGCTTTGAGGAAGAGGAATGCTAAGAAGACAACATTGTCTTGACCAGGAAAATGAGCTTCTGAGACCCAAGTTCATTATATGGATCTCAGCTGAGCAGGGAGGGATGAAAACAGGGTCACCCCCACCAACCCACAGTGCGTTCACGACTGGAGAATTTCTTATTATTAACGTGTTAACCGCACAGTCCATGGCAGTGGGAAGCTTAGAAAAAGCCTTCTCCTCTGTGAGCCATCCTTCTTCAAAACCCCCAGCAAAACCAGAAACCAACATCCCTCCTCCCAGCCACAAATCTCACACGCAAGCTCATGGTGAAGAAGCTCATTGCCAGGAGAGGAGGGAAGCAGCTCGTGGGAGAGCCAGGGTAACTGGGAATGGCGCGTGTCTGCGAGGAGACGGGGGGTTTGCACACTCTTTAGTTGAAGACCATGCCAGGAGCAACAGGGCCACTTGTCTCCATCCCACCAAGAAGGCATCCCACCCAAGGGGAGGCACTGGGGAGCAGCAGCGATGCTCACCGCTGCAGAGGGCACACATCCCACATCACAAAAAACCAGCACAGTCCCCCAACCACCTTCCCATGCAAGGTCCTGTCACCCACACCACCTGAGGAGATGTCACCTCCTGAGGGCCAGCCGTTGGCTGGGGTCACATACTTATTTCCCACCCACGCAGACCCCATGCCTTCCTTCATTTGTTGCATATTTGCTGTTTCTGTGTTCCTGGCTCACCACACACTCCAGATCCCCCTTTGTCATCCAGAAGGATGCAGGCCAGAAGGAAAGGTGACACTTCTCCTTTGCCAAGCCCCACATTTCAGAGTCCCAGCAGGGATGGCTGCTGCCCCACAGGGGCAGCCTTTGCGTGCCAGCAGAACACGCTCAGCAAAAAGGTCATTTACAGATGAGGACAGATGGCAGATTCTGCAACTCCACAAGGAAGGGCAGGAGATGTGACCGCGGTGACCATCAGCCAGAAGCACGAATGGGAAATGTGGTGCACCGTGGTGGGATGGTCAAAAAATTAAAGGGATGGAGATGGGCCAAGCTCACGGGTAGGTCTTCCAGGCTGGACAGCAAAATAGCACAACTCAGAAGCAGATAAAGTCCATGTGCCTGCAGCTGCCACACCAAAGAACTGATAAGCCCACCATTTCAACTCCCCAACCTTGTGCCCACCCGCTTTCTACTTTGCTGGCGGGGATCAGCACTGTGTGACCCTGCTGGAACCTCTTGGTCTTCCATGCCTAGACACCAAGCTAAAGCAGAGGTGAGCTCAGCAGGCATCAAAATACGCAAAGACAAACCTTCCCCCTCGCATCTCCAAGCTTTCCAAGGTTGAAGACCACTTCTCCGGCCTTCCTTACCTGTCTCTTGGTCACACAGTTGTTCACAGGCATCAGTGGTCCTCTGTCCACAGAGGTCTCTCACCCAGGGGGACGTGGCATTGATCTGATAGTAGAGGGACAGCTTGGCTGGGTTAAGCCAGTCGGAGATGTCCAAGTAGCTCCCTTCGCTCACAACGAAGCTGCTGCCTGGGGGGTGGGAAAAGAGTGTGTTAAGAGGGTGTAAAAAGGAAAAAGAAAAAAAAAAAAACACATGTATTTTTGCCCAACACCAGAACATCCTACTCTTCAGGAGCTGCTGCAAGGCTGAGATCAGTAAAATAATACTGAGTTCACCAACACTCGGACCCAAAGAACTTCATTTGACCATTCCTCTCCACAGAAATGTGCCCCAAGTGGCCCATCAGCAGGGACGCTCCTCTGCCCAGACACTCCCCTACCCTATCCACCACGAGAGGCTGCATTTGATTCCCAGATCCCTGCAGAAATATGGACCAATGGAACTACTCTGATCCGTCCGATCGGAGCATCGCTGCCCCAGCTGATGCAGGTGGTGTCCGTGAGACACCTGGATGCCAGGTCAGGGCACGGAGGGGCAGCGGCAGCATGTTCCCACTTCATCTCTTTAGTTGAAGGTGAGAGAACTGGCCCAACACACAACTCCTCGTCGGAGCAGTCTCGTATCAGAGACACTCCCTCACCCTCTCCCTCCTGAGAGTCAGCCTGAGAGTCAGAAGCGAATTCCTGCCAAAAATCTTTTCTTACAAAACCTTACGTTTCTTTATTTTGTGAAATGTATTTTTTCCCCACTGGCACCTGGGAATATGCATCATCTAATTAGCCAAATAGATTTTCAGTTCAGCCCAATCATTTCCTTATCTAACATCTGAGGCCCAGCATCGCTTGGGGGATTTTGCAGGCACAGAGGTCCTCATTAACTCTGATCTTCAATTACATTGATTATAAGACTGCCTCCATAACAGCACCGCACAGATCAGAGGGGAGCCAAAAAACCTCTGCCACTAAGTGGTGTTTTGCAAAAGTTACCAGGGTAAAAGCCTCTAAAAAGAGGGGAGAAGAAACCTTCAAAGGGGAACTGCCAGGTAGCGCAGGAACTCACAGCCATCTTTCCACCAAGTGCTAGGACTTGCCAACACGAGCAAAATTTGCAACCACTACCTGAAGATTCAAATCCTTCTTAGCCATCACCCAAGGATGGCAAGTCTATAGATCCAGGGTGTGTTTTCATGAAACTTTAAGGCTTGTTTCACTTAGTAAAGAGCTGGGACATTATTTGCCTAAGCACTGTATAAGATCTTAGCTCAAGGAAAGCCAAGAGATTCAAAAAGCAGGACAACAGAAGCCATAGCAGGAACCACCTCACATCAACCTGCTTGAATACAAACTCCTGACTTCCTTTTGAAGAGAATCACTGGCGCTTTAGCAAGAAGGAGCCCTTCTAAACCTCATCCCCTGCCGCATTATCCATGTAGAGGTGGAAAAAAAGCAAAGCTTGAACTCAAGTATTCCAGTGAGCAACCCCATTTTCAGTCATCCTGAGATCTCAGCACCGTACAAATCTGGGCCCTAATTTCACATGAATTCAAATCTTCTACACTTCTACAGTTTATACACCAGAAACATATTCACAGGCGCGTCTCCGCACTCAAAGCCAACGGAGGCTGCCAAGCTACTGACTGTTCAAGCAAATGAAAATTAGACATCCAGGATCCAGCTGCTCTGGAGACACAGCAAGGCAGGAGCCCGCATCACCGGGGCTGCGGGATACATCTCAATCAGACACACGGCAGCCGTAAATTGCCAGCTAAACTCCACGGCACCAGCGGAAAGCGTCGAAAAGCTGAGCACAAAGAAGTACCTTAGAGCCACGTAATTTTATTTCTAATTACCATTCTTTTCCATGAATATTTAAAGATAGCTTTAAATACCAAGGATAACTATTGCTGGTTTATTTTACCAAACAGAAATGCATCATGAACCCAGGGGGAGTGTTTACTGTTTACGTGTAGGTGTCTATGTAGTAACCTGTCAATCTTGCCTTCTTCCTTACTTTTGTAGTTCCCTAATAAAGAACAAGCCTTGGGAAGCACGTAAGCATATTTGGAGGCTCTGCTACAGACAACTCCCTCCGCACCCAAAGACTGAAGAGCAAAACCACCAGCTCTTGATTAAATCCCTATTTAATGAACCCCACTTCTAGTTAAAATACAGCCAGCCTGGAAGTAAGAGAAGCAAATCAGACATAAAACAGTCATACAATTAGTATTCATAAAGACGAAGGTGACTCGAGCTGGCTCCTGGTCCAGGAGCTGCTACACGGAGGGGACCCCATGGTCGGGGTGGGCGATGGAGGGGTGACCTCTGGAGCTCCCCACCAGCCCTTCCTGCTGAGCTCTTCTCGGAGGAGGAAGCACATTCGTGGCCTTGCTGCTAAATTTTCATCTCCTTTGGATAACCCAGCCTGTTTGCTTTCAGAAGTATAAAACCCCCAAAACTATCTGTTTATGGAAGGCACCTCCTAAATCAACACCAAAATGTGACACCTGGCCAGGAGCCAACGGCACCTCTTTCAGCAGAAGTCTGGTGTCCATATAAAACCACAAATTTGGGCAGCTTGAAAGCATTTGCAAATTGATCAAGCTTCGCCATGTTCTGCACAAAGACCTTCCCAAATATAATGCAACAGTAACTTAAATAAAATAGAAAAGTCCTGGTATTTTCAAGATGAATTACTTCTTTTGATTTCAGTAAGTCTAAGAAATCATCCCCAATAGCAAAAAATTAAAAAAAAGAAAATAAAAGAAGAAAAAACATTGGAATCCAAAATCCCCACATTCAAGTTCAGTGTAAAATCAAGGTTTTTCTACTCCAGTCCAAGAAAAAAAAGCACCAAACTTGGGGAAATTAAAGCTTTTAGTTAATTGTAAACACTTTCCTTCCTTCCTAGGAGAGAGAGGACAACTTCCAGCAAGGAAACTTCTCACACCTTTGAAGCCGAGTGTCTTGCAGCTCAGCTGGGTAAGATATTTAGAGATGTTCACAGCCACTCTCGTCACCTTCACTCCCATTGAAAATACAAACAAACAAACAAACATCCCAACCTTGATCCCTTTATAGCTTGCCTGGTAAAAAAATAACAGGAAAAGGCGTTTTACAAATATTTTGAAAGCTAAAATTCTGAAGATTTCAAAGCCTTTTCACACATTTTTTCTCTTTATTTTCAAAGAATCCACACAGAGAAAACAGTTTTCAAAAGTCACCAGCATGCACTTACCAAAACCATCTTGAAAAGCCCCGAAAGGGGAGGCTGAGTATCAAATCCTTTTAGAAACTACTGAGAACAAATATTTTCTAAACAGGAGCAGTTTCAAACATCTTTAGCTTGCTGGGAACATCAGCCAGGCTTGTGTTTACCAATGCTCAGTCTCTCAATGGAGGGAAATCAAGGAGGAGGGACAGGAGGTGACAGGGAACCCGAGGGGCTCACACCACGAGTAGATCCCACTCCCAATCACCCTCTGAAAATCTGCTTTGAGGACCTCAGACACCCCCTGAATCACCCCCACACCCAGCCTGAAGCCCAACTACAGCCGCTACCTGTGGATCCCAGGGAGGAGATCCCAGCAGAGACCCTCCACCCTGCTGTCCTCTACTGCCAACCAACCCCAGCCCCTCCCAGGTGTCCTCAACGCAAATTTTGAGCTTCCCACTCAAAAGCTTGGTGAAATCCCCCTTAAACAGAGACATGTAGGTCTCAGGGTAAAGCAACCATCAACCAAACAAGAGAATACGGTAACAAAACAGCAGCTCTCCACCCACCACCACCACCTCCCAGGAACCCTCGTTGTAGGACACGTTCCTCAAGCGCTGTTGGCTTTACGAGTAGCGTTGCAGTGCCATGGAGAACACCAGTACACAGCTACACAACTACCTCCCAGCTCCACAAGGTCCACCAGCACATCAGGGGACTGATTTGTTTGGGTTTTTGCATGTGTGTGTTTCCCCCCCCTCCTTCCTTCTCCAACGCTGATCAAAGCCCGATCAGTTAAGGCAGCATCAAAAGTTCATGTCTCTCATGTTGGGGTCTCCTTCAAAGTTCAGTGGAACTGCTTAAGCCTTGACAAAAGAGGCTTGAAGTTTTGACATTTCAAATATCATTTTCCAGAACACAACAGGATAAAACAGCTCAGAAGAGATATCTAACAAGGGAAAAGAACAAAGCAGCCAAAAGGCAGCCAAAAGGGTTTGGCTTTTCCTTTCTCTCTCTTGTTTTCAAGGGAAGAGATCAAAACATTATTTTTTTGAAGAATTTCTATTTCTTCCTCCCCCTGCTCTTTTTGTCCTTTTTGGTCCATTCACTGTATTGTGGCCAACGAAACTCCCTTTCATCTAAAATTAGAATTTTCTGTTGGAAAGCCATGGGAGGTCATACTACAGATTGCTATTAATGTATCCATCCCTATACCATCATACAATTATAATCCTGTTATAGAATTTTTTTTTAATGCTAGACGACAGAATATCTCTCTTGTTCCATTCTATAGGTACAAAGAATAAACCCATTTGATTTCTTTAGGGAACTCTTGGGGTTTTTTTTTCCCCCTTGTTAAACTTAAAAGAACATTTCCCAAAAAGACAACTCCTCCCCTATCGGCTCTTTCCATTGATGAGCTCTCACCCTCCTGTCCCGCTCCCAGGGAATGAAAACCTCTGCTAAGAGTCGTTTAGATGCGGTGTTGGGGTATATGGTGTAGGGGAGAACTTTGTAGAGTAGGGCTGATGGTTGGACTCGATGATCCCAAGGGTCTTTTCCAACCTGAATGATTCTATGATTCTATTCTTAACTTTCTTGGAGAAAACGCAGAAGAGCCAGCCAGATGATGGATTCCCAGGACAGACGTTGGATTCCCAGGGGACACACACACTGACCTAAGCCAGGAAACCAGTCTTGGTGCAGGATCGCACCCCCAGACTCAGGTGGTGCTCAGCTTTACCACCTGGCGCCCGCTCAGCGCAAAACTTGGAAATTTTACAATAATTTAAATTCTTCAAAGTCGAACTCTCAATTCTTTCTTTCTAAATTAAAACCAGGGATAGCATCCCACCAGGATAAAATTCAGGGTATCCACGTCATCTTGTTTATCAAATGGTTTCTCTCTTGAACAAGATGAAATGCCTAAGTTAGGATGGCAAGTTTTTTAAAACAACAAATGCTTATAGAGACGCCTTCCGTTTACTCTTCCACCAGGCGAAGTGCGTAGTTTATATCGCAGACAGTGCTCGAATCAGGGATGTATTTTCAGCAGATGAACTACATCCCACACGTGGGCTGCTCACGCCAGCGCTCCCCAACCCGCCGAGGATCAAACCCAGGGACCCCCAGCCCTTGGAAACGCTGTCAATCCTGCCAGAGCTCCTTCGCTCTGGCAAAGCAGAAGCAAATTAGTGATACAAATCTGTATGTAATTACAGCTCAGACTAGAAGCATCTTTCCCGTGGGAGGAGCAGGGTTACATTTTAATTGTTAAATTGCACTTTCTTGATAATTCTGACAGTCTCTTTCTTCGGGTTTTCTTGGCAGTCAGTCTTGATTTCGCCAGGGCGGAACTCCTGACAAGCAGCGCATGGATTTAACTTTATTCAGTAGGTGATGACTTGGCCACCTTTTCCCAAACCCAAGCAGGATGGCATCTTCCCACCCCTGCCTTGTGGTCAAGCTCACGTTGCAACAAGATCTCCCACGGCGTTATTAGACAATATAATTGCACAGGTGTTAGTAACAGCACATCTCCATCCTCGGTAGGCTTCTGGGCCAGCAGCGGCTGAGATGGAAATTAGGATCCTAAAGAAAAGCTGCTCCTTAATGCTCCGTATCTCCCAACTCCCACGCTTCAGCCTGGAGCTCTTTCTCAGGGATGCTCTCTAGATGTTGGGCAAGGGTTCGGGGAAAATCCAGCCCAAATCTGATCACATCACAAAGTACACGAAGGATGAGCTCTCATAAGCTTTCAAAAACAGAAAGGGGGTGTGAATGGAGATTTTTTCCAGCCAGCAGCAAGACCAAACGTCCTCCCAGGACAGCAGAAAACACAACCAAGAGGCAGCACGTGCCGAGTTAATACGCCACGGGACCGAGGGGAGCTACCACCCACTCACCCGGAGACTGCATTGCTGTGTCATTGCTGCTGCAGGTATCCCACGAATTCTTGTTCAAAAGCAAGTGTGGCCTAAGCCAGACCGACCATGAGGCAAGCAGGCAGGGTCCCATCCTGCAGATGCAGAAGCCAATGTTTGCATGTTTGCATCCCTTCATCTAGGAAGGGAGCAGGTTAGTTGGTTAGTTATGCCTTACTGCAGCCTTCCCTCGCCATCCCTCCCAAATTAGAGGGTAAACACTGTTGGTAGAAGCTCAGCAGGTGCCGGGAGATGCCACCTCCCCAGTGATGGGCGCATCCTGCCTCTCTCAGGATGCCACAGCTCCCAGCTCTGAACGGGCCCCTGCTGACACCATCCAAACATCAACGCCAATCCCCTCTGCTTTGCTCCGATGAATCCTGCAAAGGAGAAGGGAAGAGGGATTTGCCTTCCCCTGCAAACCGTGCTCCCCCAGCAGGCACAGGGCCGGCACGGGGAAGAGCCGAGCGCGGGATCACAAGCCTGTCAACGGCACGATAAAAACATGATGTACTTCAGCCTCCTGAATCTTATTAGTTCTTCATGCAAAGAGCGTTCGCGCCGTAAAACCGTCTTGGAATCCCTTTGATCCACGCTGATACAGTTTATAAATTGATGTTAATATTTAGAGTTCACGTCTGGTAATGCTGCAGCCATTTGCTCGCATTTTCTTGCCAGCCAAAGAGGCGCGGGAACAGGAGGGAGCTGTACCGTAGACATCGAGGTGACCCGGTGATTAAGAGCTCGTGGAATTAAATGCAATCCGTAAAGCTGCCCACCAAAAACCAGCCACCTTACCAGAAACATGCGGGGTCCGGGGCAGCCAGACCTGGCACCGAGTCTGCAAAGGGAAAGCATTGCTTCTGCCAAAGCCCTGACCCAGGTCTCCGTACAGCAAAACGGGCACCTCTGCAGCAAAATGACTCCGGGGGAGAAAGCAGCACAAGAAAAATCTCATTTCAAGCCAGCAAATTCCCTCTTACTGATTTCAGATAGGGCCGGTGGGGCCGGGACCAGATGGAGAACCTGGGGGGACCCCAATGGCAGCATCAGATCCCTTTCTCCATCCTTCTGGTACAAACCTGAGGTGCTTCACGTGTAAATCAAAGAGCATCTCCAGCTTTTCCCTCCCATAAAAGGGAACGAGGAGGCGGCCGGTCCCCCACCTCCCAACGCTCATTTCTCTGTGGCCGCATGCGCAGCACGTGCTGAGCGCCTGAGGACACAAACTAATGCCTGGTCACCTCTGAGGGCTGCAGAAGATTGAGCAGGAGATGTCAAAAGCAAACAATTTAAAGCAACACATTTAATTAAAACCAAAATGAGAAGTTGTTGCGAGTCCAACAATTGCAGTCTGCAGAGCTCCGGCAATCTTTGGGGAAAATTAACACAAGCTGCTAATAGCAGCATCCAATTCCACCAGCGTCTCGGAGGAAACAGTGGTGGTGGGAAAGGAGGAAATAATCTTCAGATGAAACAATTACTGATCAGCTGCGTGACAACCACAGAACGTCATTGTTCAGACATTGGGTAGACACGTGAAGCTTAAAAGGAAGAAAAACAGAAAAGAAGCCACAAAGAGCTTCCTCCAACTTTGCCATCTTGTCAGACACTCAAACCTAATGCATGGTCTCATAGACTCATAAAATACTTAGAGGTGGAAGGGGCCTTAAAGATCATCAAGTCCCACACAGTGCACACAGTGTCAGTCCTCTCCTGCCACGGATGGTTTTGAGTTGCTAACAGCAGACTAGCACATAGAGTCATAGAATGGTTTGGGTTGGAAGTGGCCTTGAAGATCATTGAGTTCCAACCCCCCTGCCCGGGGCAGGGACACCTCCCACCAGAACCAGGTTGCTCCAAGCCCTGTCCAGCCTGGCCTTGAACCCCTCCAGGGATGGGGCAGTCACAGCTTCTCTGGGCAGCCTGGACCAGGCTCTCACCACCCTCACAGCAAAGAATTTCTTTCTGAGATCTCATCTAAATCTCCCCTCTTTCAGTTTAAAACCATCACCCCTCATTTTATGGCTCCCCTCCCTGACCAAGAGTCCCTTCCCAGCTTTCCTTGGGCCCCTTTAGGGACTGGAAGGGGCTCTAAGGTCTCCCCGGAGCCTTCTCTTCTCCAGGCTGAACACCCCATACTGTCTCAGCCTGTCCCCATAGCAGAGGAGCTCCAGCATCTTTGTGGCTCCCTCTGGACCCGTTCCAACAGGTCCATGCCCTTCTTGTGCCGTGGACTCCAGAGCTGGACGCGTTACTCCAGGTGGGGTCTCACGAGAGCGGAGCAGAGGGGTAGAATCACTGTCTCCAGTGGCAATTCCACCTCCCGCTGCTCTCCTGGGCTTTGCACGGGGTGGGACTGGGTTTGCTCTTCTCCCATTGCTTGCAGGGTGATCCCCATCCTGGGGGAAGTCAGACATGTCCTCAGGAGGCTGCAGCAGAAAGATGGGGGGCTGGGGGCAGGCAGTGCCCCTGCTCCTTACCTCCATACAGCAGTGAGGTTTCAGACACGGATCACCACATCCCCCCCAGCACACGTCTCAGAAGAGGAGGGACGGAAGCTGCGAATGCCCTGAGATGTCTCTGAAGTGACAGCAACCTGCTTTATGTCCTTTACTTTATTCCCACTTATAAAACGAAGCCCTACAAGCCCCCAGCTAGATGTAGCTCTCGCTTCCTTCCGTAGGCACCGGCGGATCTCAGCTACCTCTCCCACTAAAGTACCCAGATACAAACATCCACCCACACCATATATAACCTCTTCGCAGGCTGTAAAAACGGGAAGCTTTAATTGATACTATATTTCAAAGTGTTGTGCAGCAAGGACATGCTCCAGGCTGAGTCCTCCAGGGTATCTTTCTCCAGCCCTGCCTTCCCCGCCAGCCGCTCCCATCGCTGTAGCTCTACTTTTTGAGTGATTACTTACAAGAAAAGAAAAAAAAAAAAAACACTCAACCCAAAACCACAACCCAACTATTGAATGTGCAGAGCTGAGTGGCTCACATAATCATAAGGGGGTTTTATTGCTCAGACGGAGGGGCTTTCTTTCCTTTCTTCCCCCCTTTGACACTGCTAAGGGTCCTTTAAATAATGCTCTGCATTTCCATGCCCTCATAAAAGCCACTCCGAGTCCTTCTATAAATCCCAGCCACCTCCGAAATCAGAACGACGCCTCCCGCTCGGCGCTGGCTGATGCTGCCCCAAAACGCGATGCCCTGGAGCCGCAGAAGGGAGGGGAGGATGCTCCCCCCGTGGCATCCCCAGAGATTTAGAGGCGGTGACCCAATTCTAGGAGGCAGGACCCCCCCGGTACCCCCCCTGCCAGCCACGGCAGCTTCTGCCAGGCTTTCCTGGATCTGTCCCCCATGAAATGATGGCAAAGCAGCTGTACAAACCAGGCAGTAATTGCTCACAGGAGCCGGGGGGGGACACACACAACCCCATCAAATGAACAAAAGGAAGAAAACAAACCGAGAGAAAGAGAGAGAGAGAAATAAGGGCAATAGAGACAGGCTGGTTATTAATACTGCTGCTTGGAATATATCCTCCCATCCTTCGCTGCCAGTTGGCTTCTGGTCCCAGTCCTTCCCCTCCCAGTTCCCATCCTGCAACTCCAGTGGGCTCGGGAGCTTCTTTATCACCGTTGCCCACTGCAGGGGGGGTGGGTTGGGGAAGCTGCTTTTCTCCAAGGCTGGAGACATTTGGTAGGGGTTTTTCCCCCCTCCTCCTCCTCCTCCTTTTCCCAACTTGGCTTTGGCTCCTGGCGCCCTGGAGCTGGCTGGCATCTATTTAAAGTTTCCTTCAAAGACGAGTTTGCATCTGCCAGGAGAGGGATTTCTTTCAGCCTCTCTCTCTTTGTTTGGCTTTTCCTGCAGAGGTGTCGGTGGCTGCTCCGCGTTAAGATTCTCCTTGGCTACTGGCATCTCTTGAAACGCCGCGTTTTAGAAAAGGAAGGAGAGGGCACCCTTCTCTCCAGCACGGGGGAACGTCTCCCGTGAATGCACCACCCCTGCCTTATCACCATGCAAAATACCCACGAGCAGAGCTCAGGGAACCGGGCTATTTAAGTGCACGGCAGCGCTGATGAGAGATGGTGCAAACCCCCAGGTGCCACGGGAGAGGCTGGTTTCAGACCCATCAAAGCTCCCAGCCTCGGCCGGGCCAAAAGCATCAGCTCACGAGGGGATGCCCACGCCAACCCCTTCTGCACCAAGGGAAAAAGAAGGTTTAAACCCCCCCAGGAGCTCGTCAGGGAGGAGCGAGCCCCCTATTTTTCATCAGCGTAAGACTCAGGGTGCCCAGCCTCTGCAGACACAGCCAGCCACGTTTTTTTCCTGGATATCATTAAAATTTCCCAGCCCGTCGCCATTCTGTAATGTCTTTAAATGTTTTATAATATTTTGCTGCCAGTTGGGTGCTGCCTTGGGATTTGGTGTTACTCAAAAAGAAGGGACAACTTTAAGAGCTTTTCTCTTCCCAGGCAAGGGACTCTGCCATCGCATAAAACGATGAGATTTCAGTAAAAGTGATAGCCACTGCAAAACGTCTTGGCTGCTTCTGTGTGAAGAATTTGACTGTTTCTCATAAAAAATATTAAAAAAGTTTTTGCAGTTTGTAATTATATTTTACAGTTTCATTACAAAGCTCATTTTAATTCTTCTCCAAACCGTTTTTACCAGTCCTCTTGCCACTTTCTCTTTAGAAAAGTCATTAAGTCGGGACTGGAGATCATCCCATTTCCCCCAGTTTCGAGGATATTAATCTGTTTTATTGGTATTTCATTGTCATTTCCATTCGAGTGTTCTCCGTATTTGCATAATTTGCATTGCCACCCCCTTCCCGGTGACAAGCACGGGCTCAGCTTTTCAGTTTCATTCTACCGAGTCACATTGCATTTTGTTTTATTTTCTTTTTCGAGGACACTGTGTCTTCCCTGGGCCAGAACCGCAGATGAGGAGCAGGATGCCGGGGTCTCACCTCCATCGCTGCCTTTCTGGCTGACCTTCAGCAAGTATCAAAACCAGCTGTGACCTCCCAGTCCCAGTGATGAACTGGCAACTGCCCATCTCAAAGGGAAACAAGGTGACACCGGAGCAGCCTCATTTCCCAAGTGCAAAAAGAGTTCTTGTTCTCCAGCTACTCAGAATAAATATTCGGAAATCTTCACAGATCGTTATGTGCAGCCTGGACGATCCTTAAAGCCTTTTTAGAAACAGGTCAAGGTCCACACAAGTCCCTTGTTTCAAGTTATGCCTTTTTCATGTCTCCACTGATGTTCAACTCCTCCAACCTGAGACAACCATGTTCTCCTCCTCTGTTCTTTAAGGACCGAGGTTTTACCGCTGGGATCTTCCACGTACCCGGAGATTAGGTTGCAATTTCCAGAGTCAGAAGCTAAGGAGCATCCTCGGGGGTCAGAGCAGAGGAGGCCTCACACGTCAGCACGGGGGCATCGACCCACATCACACAACACCCACCCCACCAGCATCGTTAGGCACAGACATAGAAGTGGGGCCAACGAGGCAGCGAGGGTCAGTGGTGGGGCTGGGGAGGGTGCTCTGTGGGTGCTGCAGGACAGGTAACGCTCAGCAAATGCACATCACAGCCAAGAAGAAACCACTCTTCGCAGGGCTGAATCTCACCCCAACCACACTGGCGAGTCCCTCCCCGCCACAGGGTGATGGTTTGAGCCCCTCTCCACCACCCCCTGTGATGTGGTGCCGCTGCACCTCTTTAACCATCTACCTCTCCCCAAAATATTCATCCACCCCCCAGGGTCTGCCCTCCATCTCAGCCCCCAAACTGGGGCGGGGGGTGCTGGACACCCAGGAGCTGGCTGTGCCGGGACATCCCAGCACCGGGTGATGTACCGGGCTCATTGTGGCATGTTTCTGGCAGGGAAAAAGCACCCCCTTCGCATGCCCCAGGCTGCGAGACGAGTGCAGGAGCTGAGGAATTGGAACCGACTGAATAATGGGTCCCGTCTGCTGGAAGAAAATGAAATTTGCCCTCATGTTACTGAAAACTTGCACTCGACGCTCACTGCACATTATAAAGAAAAGGTCAGTGAAACACAACAAACGCAAGGAGCCCAGCTGGCGAAAGCAATAAGTAGTGACAGCAGCCCTCGTCTCATTTTTCAAAGCATCTCTGCCTTTGCTCAAACCCCGGCCATCTCACTCCGCGTGGGGCTGGGACAAGCAGGGGGACATCTGCCTGTGCGGGCTCCCAGGGCTTGTCACTGAGGTTGGAGGAAATCAGAAATAGCCACCAGACACAATAATAATAATAATTAGTAGTAGTAGTAATACTTATTATTAATAATAAATGCTAACGATAGTAATCATAGATACAATTGAGATTTCAGGCTCACAGATGGGCTTTGCTCCTCTGGGAAGGGGGATCCCTGCAGCCAGGGCAATTCTTGAAGAGAAGACCCCCATGTCCCAAACACACCCATTGGGGCAGTGGCATCCAAGTCCCCGGAGGGTCTTACCGTCCGCGATGAAGTGCTCGGGCACGTGAAGTGTCACCTTGACGGTCAGCGGGCAGGAGAGCTGGGAGCCACACACCACGGCCAGGATGCAGGAGCTGACGGCGATCAGGGTCAGCGCCGTCTTGTTGACGGGGCTCTTCATCGAACCTGGGAGGCAGAGAGAAGGGTGGGTGGGCAACAGAGAAAGCTCTACCAGGGGCTTGCTCAGCTTCTCCCCTTCCCTTCATGGATGCAGGAGAGCCCCAATCCCAGGGGAAGGGCAGGCATTGAAAAGACAGACTTTATCTCAGTAGCGTTGGAAATGCTCCCGAGGTCCGCAAACCCCCTCGTTCCCATCGCCCCTTGCTTGGCTGGGTTTTTAAACACTCGTCTTGTTTCACTCACTGAGTTACATCCATCTCGGGGACCGTACTTTCCTAGAGCAGGGAGAAAATCTTCTCAGAGCCCTGTACACACCCTGTCCCTGGGAACCCTCCATCCCAGGAACCGTTCACCGCCCCTGCCAGGCTCCCCCGGCAAAGCTCCTGTCACTTTTTGTCAGCCTTGATTTTTTCTAGCAAATCTTTCCAAGTCAAAAAATAAAAAATAACCAAGCCAAATCCAAGGACTGCCTCAACCATGGCATCGTTTGTTTTCCCTTAACACCAGGAGAAATCTACACCTGTAGATGTTATATAGCACCAACGAGTGTTAATTATTTACACAAATATATATAAATATTCAGTCATCACAGGGGGACTACGCTGAACAACAAAGCGACCTACAGAGCCAGCCGCTTTTGACAGGCAGGAGATATTAAAAAACAAGTTTTATTTTGTCGAGCGCAGGAGCTGACGGCATCTCCCACAAAGCAGCTCAGCATCTCCCCACAGATGAAAGCCAGCCACTCAAGCAGGTACCCAGCCCACCCTGTCCCCCCTGGGTGTGTGGGACACTCTCAGACTGCCATCCCTCCTCTCGAAGGCACCAGGGCGAAGGGATGCCCACACTGAGGAATAATTCCTTGAGGCTGTGGGGATCCCATCACCCCCCGGTTCTGCCAGGCTTGGTTGGTAGCTTTGATTTTAATTTGGATTTTTTTCTGAAAGCCAACAAGCCGATGATAAGCTTGAGCATCCTCAGGTCTAGAGAAGATGGCAGCAGGTACAAACCCACCAGGAAACCCTCATGGAGCAGTGTGGCATTAAGATGACAGAATCACTGTCAACTACATTTGGGTGGGACAGAGCAACCCCCAAACTCTGCAGGGAAGCGGGTGAAGTTGGGCAACACAGAGTCATCAGGAGAGACCCGGCTGCCTCAGGAGCTTCAGATGCTCTTGTTGGGTGCAACCAAGAGCAAACGTGTCCAGATGAGACCTGCGTCACTGAGGGAGACCTTATAGACCCTTCCAATACCTGATGGGGGCTACAAGAAAGCTGAGGAGGGACTGTTGAGGGACAATGGTTTTAAACCAGAGCAGGGTAGGTTTAGATTAGACATTAGGAAGTTCTTTACAATGAGGGTGGTGAGACACTGGAACAGCCTGCCCAGGGAGGTGGTGGTGTCCCCATTCCCACAGTCATTCAAGGTCAGGCTTGATGAGACTCTGGGCAATCTGATCTAGTTAAAGATGTCCCTGCTTACTGCAGAGGGGGTTGGACTAGATGACCTTTAAAGACCCCTTCCAACCCAACACATTCTATGATCTATGGAGAAGACCATGAGAAACTGTCCCCTGGCAACTGCTACCTCATCAACAGGACTTAAGAAAGGAGTAGCCCTGCAGACCATGGCTTGGGACACCACTAGTCCCCTGCCATCGGTCCACCCCCCCAGCACCGGGGGCTGCCCCACCACTGCTCCAACAGCACCGCATCCCCCGTGGCCACCCAAGTCTGACACCGCTTTGCTCGACGCTAACGACAGACGCCTCGCAGAGCAGCTGGATCCCTTCTCCAGTGCTTGGGACACCCATTAAAACCCACCCGGGGAGTACGGCAATGCCAAGGAGAGGGCACAGCCCGGCAATTAACCCCGGTTGCCGCGCAGTCTATTACGGCACGGCTGAGATGACAGAGGCTCTTGGCAGACCCGACCGTGTCCCTGCTCAGGATTCAGGTGAGGACGACTGATTTATTTTTTTGGAAGCCAATCCAGCCTCTCCTCCTTTGCTCCCTGGCCCTCGCCGTCTCACCAGCAGAAGCGAGATTTAAAAAGCCTATCAGTTTGAAAATTGAAGGGGAAAAATAACACCCAGCAAGTTAGCGCTTGCACAGCCTCTGATGTGAGCAAAGCTGCCGGGAGAGATGCTGGTGCCAGGGCAGGGATCTCAGGCTCAGGCTGAGCCCAGGGCACAACCTGCCTTCTCCAGGCAGGGCAGCACGTCCCACCAAAGCATCCCCTGCAGCAGGACGGAGCCTGCACAGAGGATGCTCCAACCAGCATTTGCAGGACGGGAGAAGGAGCTGATCTGCTGGAAAACACCCCCATCACTGCGACCACCAGGAGTACGCAAATTGATTATTTATGAAGCCTCTTTCACTTCCCTTATGCATGCATCATCTAAACAGCCTTGCCACCCCTCTTTCACAGCTTTGTCGCCAAACTCCTGCGCCCTTCACCTCGCGAGCCCTTTTTTTCCTTCCCGATCTTTATTCATATCGCCAGCATAATTTAGCACCTCCTTGGGGGGCAAACTCATCCTCTCGCTGGGCATACTGTGCCTGCCACAAACCCTGTGTTTGGTTGGAGTTACTACAGGAATGCAAAAAAGAAAAAGGGGAAGGGGGGGCAAGGGGAGGGAAGAAAAAAGAAAAAAGAAGGAAAAAAGCCTCCATCAGGATAATTGGACACAGCCAAGTATACAATAGAGGAGAGAACACTGGATTTTACCATTATAAATCACCTTTCAATCCAGGGTCTTAAAGTGCTTTGCAAACATTAAATCACAAATCCCTTCTGAGTTAGACAAGTATTATCCCCGTTTCACAAAGAGCCTGAATCACAGGTACGGTGGCAGCTTTCACCATCCTGCAGCTGGAGTGGAGCTGGAGGAATTAGGATCCAGGAGCTCCCATCTCCAGCGGTCCACGGAGCTTCTTCTTTCCCCATGACTAAGAGGAGAAGGCCACAGGAGCTTGAAACAGCAAAAAGCCCATTACAGCTCAATGAGTTTGTGCTTGGCTGCCCAAGGAAAGGGACAATGTGCTACAAGTCTCCTATAACTACCTTCTCCACTCCCTCCTGCTCCCCACTCGTTTCCACCACGGCACTAATTATTGAACTGTAGAACTGCCTGATGTTGGCTTTGACCAACTGAACCAAAACAACAGGTCTTCTGCTTGAGCAGAAATTGGATTTCCAGCTCAGCTCTTTATTGCTCACGGCCAGTTTGCTGCCAGGTTTGATGAGAGGCTGTTGGAAAAGCAGATCCTTCCCTCGTTCTTGAAAGAGAGGGAGATGGCTCCCCTTCTCCATCCCATTGCCTGCTCTTCAGGCCACTGATGCTCCAGGAGAAGTGCTCCTGTGCTGCCTTTAAACACCTGTCTGGAGGGAAACAGCTTCGTGCCAGGCCTCTAAAACCACAAGCGAATGTATTCTTAGCAAAGGTCACTGCCAACCAAACCAACCTCAACAGATTCACTGGGGCTTCCTGCTCCTGTTTGAGAGGGGAGACTCCTTGGCCCGGGGAGGGATCCAGACCCAGCTCATAACTCAGGCAGCACCACATAAACCACAACGCCGCAGATGGAAGTTCTACCTGTCTGAAGCCTGCTCTTTCCCTCCTCTCCATGTCATCCCCAGGCTTTCAGGGAGATGTTTAAAGTGCAGAACCCATGGTGAACTTGAACCCATGTTCACCAAACAAGCTGGTATCAACCTCCTTGACCAAGAGGACAAAGCCTTGGGGGGGAACACAAGACCTTCACAAATGGCTGATGGGACTCAGGAGCCCTGAGAGCCTCAGCACCCAACACAAGTCTTCATTTGGGTCTTTTGGGATCCAAAAAGTCCAAGAAGAAGGTTGTGACCAGGTACAGCTGAGATCAACCTCAGTCTCCAGATTCATCTGCCCTACCAAATCCTTCAGATATTGAGAAGACCTCTCTATATTCTTAATTAAACATGTTTCTGTTGCATTTTGGATGGTTGCAGTGGAGTGAGTGGGTGCCCAAGTGCCCAGGCTGTCTTGGGGGGAATGCGATGGCCTGTGGGGGCTCCTGGAGGAAGCAGACCCAGGGAGCCTGTGCCCGAGGAGCGGGCAGAGCAGGGGGCAGAGCTGCAGGCAGGACATGTGAGGAGGATGAAGAATAAGAACAAAGTATTTCTTCCCCAAGGGGGAGAAATAACCTCTCCCCCAGCCTGTGAGAGCAAAGGAGAGAGAAGCAGAAAGGGAAGACAAACTGCTCCGTTTTAGGGCAGAATCGTACCCGAGATTTTTCCTGCTACTGATCCAATTAACGGCAGCTTAATTAGTCTGGAAGACAAGGGGAGTAGCCAGGACTGTGGTCAGAGGGGCTCCTGCCACCCTCACCTTTCCCACCCAGGATTTTCTCCCCATTAACACAGCTGCCAATTAGCCCGGCTCCGGCCTCACGGAGAAGATGCGGGTCCCTCTGCAGACAGCTCGGAAACAGCTTGCGAAGCACCACATTCCCCAGAAGATTTTGCACCTGCTGCAAGATGAAGATAAATTCAAAGCCACCGGTGTAAACACTCCGCAACCAGCCCCTCCAAATGCACCGTGTCTCCTCTGAAAGATCATTTCCTCGCGCAGTTAATTACTCACTGCTTTGTACACTTTCCCTTGCCCACCGTAAAGGACAGGGGGGGAAAAAAAACCCCGACAAAACTCGGAAGCTCATTTCTTTTTAATATTGACAGTGCTGCCTAAATTTAAGGGAAAAAAAGTAAAAGGTATGTTCAGAATATGTATGGATTTACGAGCAACACAAATATCCTGTGCTCTTGGTAATATGATGTTTCTAAATCAGGCTCATAAATACATGCTTGGGAGATTAGTCTATAAAAAAAATAAACTTTAATTACCCCATCTTTATCAGCACACAGCCCATGGTGTTAGCCATATGTGGGTGTTAAAACGCCAAGTGCTTTGCAATCTTCCCTGCCCCCCCGGAGATAATAGCATAATACAGAACGTTTCGCGGCGACTCGGATATTAAAATGTATTTCTACCACCCGAGGAAGACGGGGCTGGGGAAACCGAGCGGCAGAACGGCGAGTGCCTGAACTGCTTAGCAACGCCGCCGTGCCGTGCCGCATCCAGAAGTGCCCGGTGCGGGGTGAACATCTCCCCCAGTCCCTCCCGTTGGGGACCAGTGAGCCCACCGCAGCCCGTCTGGCATCCCCGGCATCCCCTCGCCCGCGTGTCAGAGGAGTTGGCTGCTCCTAATGATCCTTCTTTATGTTCCAGCAGAGGCTCATTAATATGGTACAACAGCGTTTCCAGGACACCCTCACACACAGAAACATCTCAAGGTGTTTTACAAGCGGGAGATCATGTCGAATCAAATCAAATGCCAATTAAGATGAGCAGCGGGGCTGGCAGGTGGCTCTTGCCCCCGCACCGGGGAGCAGCGTTGCCCATCTCCCCTCCCTGCCCTGCCCTGGGGCCTCCCCAACCCTTCCTCGTTGGGATGGTCCTTCTTTCTCCTGCACCAGACACATGACATAGGGTGGAGTGGGATGGCATGGGATGGGGTGGAGTGGGATGGCATGGGGTGGCACATCCTCCTTCCAGCCAGACACAGCTCTCCCACCGAGCCTTCATGGACCACTCTGCCCCAGAGCTGCTCCCCTCAGAAAGGGATGAACACTGGCTCAATGAACCTCCCCCCCAGGCAGCATCTGAGCAATGGCATGAGAGCACAAGTGGGTGTTTCATCACATACCCTCTCTGCAACGCTTGGCCTCGGCTTCTTCTCCAGCAGGACCTTCTCCATCCTTGCTTTGGACAAATCCCGAGTGAAGATGCTCACCTCTACAGCCTGGGTGTGGGTCAGGGTTTTGGCATGGGGCTGTCTCCAGCCTCATCCCCAGAGCCAGCAGGATGGGGAACTGCCCCAAGGTGGTGCCTTTGCTGCCCCAGTGCCGTAGGAGACCCCTGGGAGATGCCTCTCCCCTCCAAGAAGGCGGAGAGGGTGCACACAAGAAGGGTACGGAGGGGGAGCGAGGAGGAAAGGCAGCTGCGTTGTGCAGCAGAAGGCTGAGATCAGATGCTTCTGGATTTATAGAGGATTTGATCTTGCTAAGTGCACGCTGAATCAGATTAATACTATTAACATTTATGAATTACCCACTAGCAATTAGCCGGGGTGTCCTGTGGTACGGCACGGGAGCTTGCAGAAAAGGGGAGGTCAAGGGTTTGGTGGTTGAGCTCCCGTGTCCGCCCCGGCCCACGCCGCTCGCCCTGGTGAGCTCCTGTGCTCCTCCAGCAGCCCCAGCCTCAGCTCTTTACGTGCTCCTGGAGTTTTAATGCCTCATATACTGAATAAATGTATTTATTTCCTATTTATACAGCTGCCGGTGGTGCTCCCCCTTTGCTCTAAAACACCGTGCCTGCAGCTCGCAGGGAGACACCGCCAGCAAATTTCGATCATGAGGAGAATGAGGAGGAGGAAGAAGGGGAGAAGTGGAGAGAAAGGAAAACACCTGAAGGTTGGGCAAGGAAGGGGCAGTGGAGGGGAGGGGGGAAATGGAGAAGACTGAGGTGGCACAGGTGGAGATGCTGGTCTTTGCTGAGCCACCAACTCCATCACCACATGGGTCACTACCTCCAGCCCTGACACCGGCAGGGCCACCACCCTCCACCCCAACACCACCACGGCCACCACCTCCAGCACCATCACCATGGGCGATGTTCTCCTCCCCACACTTCCCAGACCTGCCCTGGCAGAGCAAAGTGGGCAGAATTTGTGCAAACCCAATTTGCTCTCCTGGTCCTGTTACATTTTTTGCATTTTTCTGGGCATGGACAATTAAAATCAATGAAGTCAGTTTTGCTTTCATGTTCTCAGTGCTGAATCAGTTGAGATAAAATCACATTAAAGAAACAGTTACATATTTAAAGGCAGAGATTGCCTCCACTGGAATTTTCTTTCACCCAAAATCAATGGAAAGGCTTCTCCTAGAATTAAGGCCTGATTCTTTTTTGCTTTAAACTCCAAATGAGTCCCAATTTTACAATATACAAACACAAAGGCAAATCTGAGTGGAAGGCTTCATTTTAAGGAGGAGGGAAAGCAATTTTCAATACAGTGTAACGAAAACATTATTCCTACAGGAAAAAAAAAAAAGAGGAAAAAAAGAAAGTAATCATTATCTATGAAATAGCTCATGTTGAGTCACAGCCCAGGGAGGATTGCGCTCGGCGAGCGAAGAGCTGGTCAGACAGCTGAATTGATTTTGGAGACTGGGAGGGAGAGGTGATGGAGGCCAGACTGATGGGGAGGGCTCAGGACCCGGCAGGAGATGCCCCAGCACCAAGGAGCTGCTGGACCTTCGCTGTGCTGCCCATCCAGGCTCTGCCCGCTCTCCCAGGGAGCAGCGGGGTGACAACGGGACCTGGGAATTGGGCTGGGAGCTCCAAAGCCAGGCGCGGGAAAAATAAAACCCAAACCAAAACCATCTTTCCCTTCCTTTGTTGTTTTTTGGAAGAGACGCAAAATGACCCAACAGGGTGAGAATTAAAATCTCTGCTCCGCAACAGCTCCCCAGGCTCCCCCAGGCCCCTCCGTGCCTCAGTTTCCCCAGCAGCCGCGCAGGGATGAGCTTCACCAGCGCGACGTGACGCCCGCCATCCTCCTCCTCCCCCTGTTCCCCCCCCAGGAGAGAGATCCACGGCGTCACGGCCGCGCCGAGCATCGCCACCCAAACGCGGCTCCACTTCCCAGCCGGCGCCAACCCTCGCCCTCCTCCCGCCCGCATCCAGCCCCGCGTTTATGTTCCGCTTCCCGGGAAACAAGAGACTCGTTACCATGCGGAGGGCGACAGCAGAGCGATTAGTGAAATTTGTTACCCACATGCTCTGAACAAAATTAAATTAAAAGTGCTGCTTTGCTGTCAAGATAAGGGCCAAGCCGGAGAGATAATTTTTCACTCTCAAACACTCAATTACTCGCTGAGGCTGTATCAGATACAATCGAAAAATAAATAAATAAATAGAAAGACCCACACTGCCTCCAGGAACAGATGTAAAAGCCGTTATCTCCAGCGCAGTCCAGGGAAGTTAAAGAGCCTGCGGCTGCCGCGGCACCACGACCGCTTTAATTGCGGCTCCCTCTGCTCCCCGTTTCCCGCAGCGGCCCCTCTCCCGAAAGCTCAGCACCGGTGGGTGCACCCCGATATCCACATCCATAGGACCAAAGAGCAACCCCAGCCCCGCTTCCCTGCACAGACCGGGATGGAGAGGGGGTTCTGGGGGGGGGTTTATGTGCTGCTGCAGCGCCAGCTCGCTCCGCCAGCGAAACAAGCATCAGGCAAAAGCACCACGTTCCTTCGCTCGCTGGGAAAACACAGCACCCACGACGGAGCTTTGGAGAGCGGGGAAAAGTTGGAAATAATGAGTGTCCCTCGTCGGCACCCCCACCCCGGGGCACGGAGGGGCAGGGGACAGGCGGGGGGTGGCTGCACCCCACTGCTCTGGGAGGTAGCGATGAGCCTTGTTTCATCCCTAGGTCTCTCACCCCTAGAGATAGGGGGATGGCCGGGTGGCACGGGACCCTGGTTATCCCCTCTGGGGGGCTCTTCCCTGGCCTCACAGAGAGCAGCACGGCTCCACGTGCCACGAACCAGCAGCAGACACCGGCACTGACCCCCCCCCACACATCCCATCTGTCCCCACAGCGAGTGGCTGTGTGTCCCCTTCCCGGGGACGGGGGCTGACTGTGCCACAGACGCACGGACAGACCCGTCCCTCCCTCTTGCACCCCAAACCAACCCCTTTGCTCTATCGCCTTTTGTCTCCCCGGCTGATTCCCCACGGCGTCCCCCCCGGTTTGGAGGAGGCTGCCGGGATGTCGAGCCGAAGCCGGTGCAGACCTGGGCGGGGGGGGTGATTCCCCAAGGAACACGGCAGAGACGGGGTGACGTGCTGCCCAGGGGGGCCATGCTGCCGGGGGGCACCAGCAGAGCACGGAGAACCGTACCCAAACTTCATTCTGCATTTCATTTAGTTCCCCGTGAAATAATAAGTGTCTGCTGCCTCCGGAGACAGGAGAGGATCAAAGCGAAGCTTCCTCATATGTAACAGACTCCGAATACCTAATATTCCTTTATAAAAGGCCTTGTTTTAAACACCAAATACAGAGGCAGATCAAAGCTCAGCTTCTCATTTCTCTAACAGCCCTCAGAAGACTTCGCCAGCCGGCACGGCATACACATGCGCGCACACACGCACGGCTGACACCAATCCAAGGTACATAATTGGACTCCGCTAATTTGTCTAAACCGTCAGCGTGTGCTATGGAAACAGCCGGGTGCCTTGTTCGTGGAGACCTCGGCAAAGGAGCATCCCAAACCCACCTCCTCCCTTCCCGGGGGAGCTCTCCTGGGGTGGCAGCAGGGTGCTGGGATGGGGAGGTACCACCTGAACCAAAGCAACGGATGAAAACGGGGTGGGATATATTTCCCCCCTCCTCTTTTTTAACAGGCGATGCCGAGAGGGGTGAAGCCATCCCAGACCCCGGCGTGGAGGAGTGGGCTCGGGGTGGGACCGCTCGGGCTGAAGCAGATGCCAGAGCCTCCTTGAAGAGAAGCAGCCACCCGAGGACATTCCACGAGAGACCCCGGCTGGGTCGCTGCGCTGGGCGCCCTCCAGCACATCTCAACCATCACGGTACCAACAGCATCGCCTTGTGCTTGCACCCAGCGCTCTGCTTTGGACCCGGGAGTCCAGAAGCTTCTCTGTTCCTGACCGTTCCACCCGATGGGGGGAGCGAGATCAACCCCGGCAGGTCCCAGGGGCTCAGCCAACATCCTGGGGAGCAAGAAGGCTCTCCAAGACGCATGGGGTCGGGATGCTCAGCTCCCCGCAGGGTCTCCACATGATGCCCTCACTTTCCCTGCCTCACTTTCCCTTATCCCTGGCAGCTGCACAGCCTGTGGCCTGCAGACCCCATACGATGCTGATTTACTCTTAATTTACCCCTTAGAAAGCTTCTAGAAGAGGCTTTGAAAGAGCAGGAACGTTTCAACATTATAGAGCAGGGCCTGAGGAAGCAGACGGAGGAGGGGGGGGAGGCTCACTCCCGTCTCCCCCATCCCCACCAGTGAGCCAGGGGGGCTCGTTAGACTCACCATGTCCTTGACGAGCCTGGAAGCTTTGGAGGCCAGCCCACCACCGCAGGGAGCCTGCTACGGCCTCGGAGTTACCATGCTGCTTCTTTTATCCCTCCCCTCATCTTTCTCTCTATTTGAGCAGCCATCGGGCAGGCTCCGTGTGTGACCCACGGAGCTCAAGGATGCAAATTCAGACCCGGAGCTGACTATATTTTGCTGGGCAGGAGGCAAGCACCCCACCCGGAGCAAGGAGGACGGAGCAGGAGTGATGCACCGCGCAAGCGGGGTTTGCGCACCTCGCGGCTCCGCATCCCCGGTTCTGGGGGGGGATTTTTTCACTACTAATATTTTCCTCTCGAACTCCGAGGGGGACCTGGCTGAACACATCCCACGCTGCTCAGGAGGAGAGAGGAAGCGAGTAAGTATCAAAGCTTGGTCTCGCCCGTGATGGGCAGCTGGGGATGTGGATTAGCATCTCTCCAACGCCGGCAGGTTCTCTCTCACGGAGACTTTCAGCGCCGGTGAAAGGTGGGACGGCTGACAGCCCTGGAGACGGGAGCCATCCTCATACCACAGCCGGCAAACGAGGAGGTTCCCACGCTTCCCCATTCTCCCAGGGGAATGGGAAAGGGGAAAGCCACCACCACCACCCCCCACAGCACAGCAAGCAGAGCCCTGGAGTGCATAAACCCGTTGTGAACAGGTTGCAAGAAAATCTCATTTCTGGAAAATCTCGTGGAGTCAGAACTGAGGGTCAGCAGGAAGGAGCAAACCAGCCGTCCCCAGCCCCAGCTGAGGGTCCCTCCAGCCTCCCAGTGTGGAGCCCCACATGGCCCGACAACCACTCTCAGGACTCGTTTCACTTGGAAAAGTGGGACATTAAGTCTAAATTCCAGCTCCCTTGGGAGCATAGAAGTGGAAAGCTGGCACAGGCACAGGGTGGAGACAAGGGACACCTCGCTGAAGATGGGTATGAACAGGGTGCTTCTTGGCATGAGCCAGCTCCCCAGGGACACAGGTGACCAGCACAGCCTCTCCCAGCTCAAATCCCCCAGATGGGGCTGAGCCCAACGGCTGACAAGGACCAATGCTCCATGGGAAAGTCTCCTCCATGTTATTTCTTACACTTTCCACACCTCTAACTTCTCTGGGGACTTTCCAAAGATAGGGGAACGTAAGTGTAAGGGGATCCCACAGACCCAGAAGCTGGGAAGATGCGTGGTGTGGCATGTTGGGACCACAGCGGTGGTGCCTTGGCCATCCCTGCCTCTGGGCCTGGACTGGTCAGATTTACTTCTCCGTTTATTCCAGCATTGAAAACCGGGTATCAACAGCTCTGCTGCTCCTGAGCTGTCAGAACAAGCTCTCAGTATTTCAATATTTACCTATGGGAATGTCCCTCTAATACACCTCGCCAGGGCACTATGAGACCTGCAGTCTTTCTTCTACCGGAGACACACAAAGTCCACGACTACTCAACCCGCCGGCTTCAACGAGGCTCGAAGTAAAACGGAACCTACGCGCCACTTAAGTGGGAATTTCTCATCGCATCGGCCGGGATCAATGCCTTGACAGTATCAGTAATTAGGCTCAATCCTGCAAAACCTAATCTGAGGAGAGAAACCCCAAGGAATCTCTCTCCTTGGACCTGATAACTATTTCACGGCACCTGCAATGACACGCAACCGTGGCGAAATCGATACGGGAACATCATTGTAAGAATTAACCATGTCTGACGACGCATCCGTCTCTATTAGAGTTATGATCTCGTCCAATTATGGATCTTCACTGAACTTGTAATTATGAGTTTGGTACTGTGACTTCCCACTAAGCTATTGCTTTCCTTCCACGAGGGAGAGAAGAGTCAATGAAAGGATAATGGAAAATTCCTTTCAAGGATGCAGCGATGGCAAAATTTAGTTAGACAGGAGGGGAAACACAATGGGGACTTTATGCAAGACGATTCCCTCGGTTGGCCACCACCGAACACGAACAAACCCGGTTCTCGCAGCATCACTCAAACGCTACCGTAGATCTAAGAGCCAGCTCTGTGCAACCACGCGAGGCAGCTCGTCCTCCTGAATCCCCTTCAAACCCAGCCATCAAAGCTGCCCAGGTGAACAACCGCTTATTCAAAGGAAAATAAAGAAATTCTTCCCATTTATCTCTTCCTTTATGTTTGCCCTACAAGAAAGCTTAAACAAACAGCCCAAAGCCAACGCGTATGTCAATAAGAGTATCTTTGTAGCCGGCATCCAGCACGAGTGTGTTTTGAGAGACTGACAGAGCGCCTGACCTCATGGGGAATGGCGTCAAGGCACCGGGAAAGCGAAGATTTACCCGCTTTTCATTAAAACACAGTTTTTCCACACCTTGCTCATGCACCGTCTCCCCATTCAGCACCAGCTGAAAAAACCCCAAACTTCAGTGACTTTTCTAAAGTGCCAAGGACTTTCACACCCAGACCAGTATTTCAGAATAACTCATTGAAAAAACTTTAGCGTTTGGGAAATTTTCTCCCTGCACCAGTGACTTTTTGGGGACCGTTTCTTTTGTCCCTGTTTGCCACACAACCAATTCCTTCCCTCTCTTCCAAAGCAGACGTCGCAAAATATTTTCCCCCTTAATGCGGCTATGTTTGTACTGCAACGGGTCACTTTAACTCACAAATTCTCTCCCGGCTTTTCATCCAAAGCTCATTTTAAACTCGGTGAGAATTTCTCGTGGGTCTAAAACACACGGAAAAGAAAGAAAAAAAAAAGAATTGTGTGTCCTGCCTTTCAGCAGGAACAAACGCAATACACCCCAGTGCATGCGTGTGTTGATTCCCATGTGCCATCATCAAGCTGATCAGAGGGGTTGAGGTAATTTCCCATCCAAATAAACGCCTTGCCAGTGTTTATCCCAACGCCTGATCATGGAAAGGGGCCGCCCTTGCTGCGGTGGGCGCAGGCATCTACCTGGCGTGCCGCGCTCTGCCGGTGCCCGGCTTAATATGGAAAACAAATGGAGGGAGCAGACCCCCTGGACAATTTTTAAATTGCTTCCCAGCCTAGTTATTTCCTGACAGTGATTTTTCAAATGCAGCAGGAGCAGCAGCAAGGACAGGCTCGCCCTGTCCTCCGCCAAAGAGCCTGGTCCGAGGGTCCCGAACAAAAACGATCCAGCCTGATGTGAGCAGAGGAAACGTGGATGCTAATTTCAAACTGCAGGTGATATTTCAGTTTCTCAGCTTCTCTAACTCACAAAAAAAAGTCTGAAGGGACTCCGGTCTTCAAATCCCTGCCCCAACCCTCATTTTGAATTTGCTCCTTTTCATTGCCTTTGTGCAGAGAGGAAGGCTGGGAAATTTCTGCTTGACGGATGCTTTTTTTGGGAAATAAAGGGTGGAAAACAGGAGCTTGGAGGGAGGGATTGCCAAGGTGATCATCCCCACCAGCTGCACTGGCACCAGGATGATGACGGACACAGTCACTGCCCGCCGGTGCAGCTTTAGAGAAGTGCCAGGGCACAAGTAACGTAACGGAGAGTAGAAACCACCAAAGAAACCCAGAACCTCAGCAACGTCAGAGGGAACTGCTATTTATGGCTCCTGCATCACACAAACAGCACATCTCGGGATGTCCTTATCCCTACGGGCTGGTATTGCGGTCCCTCATAGACTCATGCAGTATCTGACAGGATCACTCACGGTGCTCAACCGTTTTTTATCTCTTACCCCCACGTGGACCTATATCATTTTGTACCTTTGCTTCGCCTCCGGCTCCGATACTGCTCGGTGTAGAAGGTTAGCTGGGTTTCATCGTCCGCCTCCGAGCCAGAGTTTCCTTTGGCACGGCCAAAGCCTATCCCACCTGCAAGCAATAGAGAGGAAAAAATCAGCCCCGTCAGCTGGGATACACAGCAGCAGGAGGGGGGAGATGGGAGCTGCCGGATTTGGCCGGGATCCATCGCTCCCAACCCAGGTGCTCCACTCGGGGTCACCAGGGACTTTTGCCACTCGTGATTTTCCTCGTTCCTTATTGTGAAGAATCAAAACCCCACGGTGCCAACTGCGATGGGAATGTAAGAAGATGCTTTCTACCCCCAGGAATTTATTTTAGAAACGTATCACAGTTTATTTACATAAGAATAAAAAAAAAAAACCATCTCAATGTAGAAGCTGCTCTCCCCAAGGACACCTACGCATTACGTACGGTGAATTTTAGGTGTTTGTTTCAAAGCCAACCCCGCAGAGACAAGCGGCGCGGGGTGAAATCCAGCACTTGGGGGGCCCCCGCTGCACGGTGAGGGTCCAGCTCCCCTCCCTCAGCCCCCGCTTTGGCCCATCTGGCTCCAGCAGCTTCCCCGTGATGGGCAACAGGACGTGTCCCTGCAGTGACCAGCACCCACAGCGTGGCAAGGAGCCAGGCTGGCTCCCGGTTTACCCGGCATCTCCCTCCCGGAGCCGAGGCGGGATGCTGGAGGAGCCCACCTCGCTTCAGCCACTGGACCCACCAAGGAGCGAGAGACGCTTTAAAAGCGACACAGACTCTTAACTGGCAGAAGTCCTTCAATCCTCGCCGAGTTTAAAGCGAAGAGGCCTCCGGGGGTTGACAGTGGCCCTTTAAACTGCCATTAAAATATTTTACCGTTTTTAAAAAATCCTTTATTCTAGGCAGAAGCACAATTTCCCCACTTCTTGGCAGAGGGAAGAGAAAACGAGCGGTGCCTTCTGCCCTCTGAAATCCTTAATCACCGCGATGAGAGGTGGCTGGCAGGAGCCGGAGGGACACCGGGAGCTCGGCACGTGGCTCCTGCCCCATCTGTGCCCCCGACCTGGCCGTGCACTGCTCTCGGGAAGGGGGGGTCTCAACAGGGGGGTGTTAGGAAGAGGCCCCCGCCAGTTCTTTTCCTCCTGAAAGCAGCAGGCGGGTCAGCGCTCGCACACAGCGGCGTTTAATGCTGGGACATGGGGTCGGGGGGCTTTACAGACTCGCACCCCGAATCGTAACCCACCTTCAGACCCCCCTAATCACAGCGAACACCCAGCTCCAGGCTACAGCCGCCCCCAGCGACTGGGGTTTTGAAGGGCAGGGCGGAACGGTAAAACCAATCAGGCTTATTCACATCAGCAAGGAAAATCTTAATTAACCTGGGCTTCTAACGCAGGCCCTTGGGCAACCAGCCAGGGCTGCGGCTCCGCCGTACGTCCCCGCTGCCCCGAGGAGGGTCTGACAGACGCCAGCCATGGGAGGTTTTTCCCCCCCTCCCTGAGCTCAGCAGATCCAGCTTCTCTGCCCAGGGAAAGGGACCTGGATGCTTCCCGTGCAAGCAGGACATGCCACGTCCCCTCTGCCACCGTCCCACGAGCCAGACCTGGTCCCTTTGGGGCAGGCGGATGGCTGGGGGGTGGGCAGAGGCAGCAAACTCCCCTGATGATGTGACCAGGCAGGCAGTGCAGGCAGGGGACAGGGGTGCAGGCAGGGGACAGGGGTGCAGGCAGGGGACAAGCGGCACAGGCAGGGGACAGGGGGCGCAGGCAGGGGACAGGCAGCACAGGCAGGGGACAAGCGGCGCAGGCAGGGGACAGGGGGTGCAGG
>JAOXJK010012601.1:0-31620 GCA_025774025.1 Xenus cinereus | reverse complement strand
AATCAACTCAAGCGCAGGAGATGAGGATCACCTGAAGAACGAGTACGTTTAATTCACAAACATTAAAAAAAAACCCAACAAACAAATCATAAAGAATACATATTCAGCATATTCACTCGAGAGACAGACAAAAGCTTTTGCTTTTCCAGCGTTCATGTGCAGTGAGACTGAGGTGCTTTGGTCACCAAGGGAAGCCAGGGTTCCACGCCCAGGAGGGAAATAGGGCAAAGAACTTTAAATTAGATATGCATAGGGAATAAGCCAAGTGGACGCTTTTCATCCCATCTGTTGCAAATACAGTAATTTCTATTTTCAGGGGATATCCATTTCACGAGGCGGCAGCGGGAAGGCTCCTCCCGCGGCTCAGCTGCCAGCAGATAACAGACGTCTCCTGACTCTGATCCAAGGAGCTAGGCTGACCCTCCAACGTGACCTGTGTGCTTTGTCACATTACATTAAATCTTCAGAAAGCCAGATTCCTAAGTGATACAAAGGGGAAAACATTTCCTAAGTGCAACATCCTTTTTTTCCACTTCAACAAAGGTTAAAATGCCGCAGCAAAGCCATAATTAAAATAACGAATGAGAATAGTCCCCACCACGTCATCTCCATCAGAAGCTTTTCACAGCTCAAGTTGACCTGAATAGAGAATTTCACATTTTGCTTTTTGATCAATTAAAAGGTACACATTTACATCTGGTTGGAACTGTGCAACATCCAACTGGCCAAATTCGTTTCCTGTTTTTATTATGAGGAAAAACCACAATACTGCAAAGACAACACTTGCTTAACTTTAAACAAGTTCTCAGGGGAATCCTAATATCCACCATCACAAAATTCAGCCAGGCATGTTTCTGAGTGCGGTGCTAACCTAAAACACCATAAATTAATTTTCATTATTTGTTCATGCATTTTCACCTATGCGATGCAATGTATCTTTCTTTGTCATAATTAAGAAAATAACATTTACTGAATACCCACAAAGCGTCCCCTAAGCAGGTACAGCACTTGCAATGCTAACTCTAAGGGAAACACTAATATCCAAAATGTGGAAATAGCTAGCCTATTGCAATTTATGGAGCTCAATTAGCTGTTCCACACATTGCTCATTGATGGTTATGAATTTTTAATGACACGATAAACTGAGATTTTCAAAGGAGTTTGGGAGACACATTTACAGGAATCAGGCACAAGGCTGTTGCCAGCTTCTCTCAAAGCCCCATCCATAACCATGAGAAATATGTAGTACATGCTGACATTTTTCATGTCTAAGAGGACACTCCATTTAGAGACAACATCAAAGCTAACACAGAGCACCCACGGAAGGAATTTTGTTCCACAACAAGCTCGCATCTTGTCTCCTTCCATGCTGTGCATCCTTCAAGTACGTCAACACTTGTGAAATTGTGATGTTAAGCCCTTCTGAGCACCAGCGGTTTTTCAGATACGCTGTAAAAGCTTCAATAAAAACCCCTCAAGTTTGAGCACACTGATCAATATGAGAACGCAGATTGTGAAAAACATTTTTCTGGTGCCTGATCCAGAAGCAAGCCATGTACCATAACTAGAGTTGCCTTGGCAGCTGCAGAGGATCTATTGTCCAAAACACTAAAGTTGCAGTTTAGATTCAAATTTGTTACCAAAAACAGAGGAAATTTTGGTAGTCTTTCCGTTTCCTTTAAGATGTACTAAAGGCAAAGGGAGGGCTTAGATGTAATTTTGCTAGGAGCTGTACCTGAGGAGCCTTGCACTGCTGCATGGCTGCAGAACCGAACTGTGATTCAGTCATTTAAGACAGCTGGTAGAAACTTTAAATCACACTCTTGTCCTCACAGACATCTGGTCTTCCTTGGTAATACGCTTACAAAATATTAACAATATCCTGAGCAGCAGATCAATGGATTTAACATAGCATTTGATTTCCTCAAATTTAATGTAGGAGTCACTTAGATGCATCTTTTCTTCAAGCCATCGGAAATTTGGAAATGAAGATTTTGCCACATAGTTTGCGGCAAATTTGTTGAACTAAAGCCTTTGTTTTCTGAATGGCTGTTTTTTACATTTTGTTATTCCAGGAGTGGGGCTTTTCATACATTTGAACAGGAGAATCAGCTATGTAGCTAGTTACTTACCAAGTTTGATGTAGGAATCACACTGTTGCATACATGAGGCGAGTTAGGCTGAGTCTGAACTAATGTACGTTACGGAGCAGTCTAGGGAGGGTTGGAGCCAAAACAAATGCCAGTCTAAAATCTATTAAATGGCAGATGAATGCCCAAATCTGGCATTTGGAAAGGAAGTCCTGTAAGTAACACATAAGTGACGATCATGGACAAAAACATGGGGAGCCTTTGAAATGTGTATCTTGACTCATTTTGCAAAGTACTGCTGGGAGAATAATGTGGGACATGAAAAATAAAATAATAATATAATAATGTGGAAATGGTAACATTAAATAGAAATAATAGGTAAATAACAGGAAAAAAAAACACAACCCAGACCTTTTGCTTTCAAATTTTGAAATACATCTTCTAAAAACATATCCAAGTGTTCTTCCTGTTGAGTAAGATAGTCTAAAGCTCAGGTGTCACTTGCACCATGTGTCTGTGCCTACTTTTCAGTTAAAAATATCATCCAGATACCATCCTGATCAGGCTTACACCAATTTCTGAGAAACTTCCCAGTGTTTTCCTGTCTAAAACAGAATTCCTCTGTTCGTGTATCTTCTTAGGAATTATCTAACTTTCAGATACACAGGCTGCCTGGGTGCACACCATAAATCCTAAGCTGTTTATACTTAACAATGTTATGACCTAGACAAAGACTCCACTCTGTAATAACCCCATCTTCACAGCTAACATCTTTCTGTCCTGAGGAAAGCTATGGATGGCTACATATTTAGCAAGTCAGTAAGAATTTTTACATTATATCTTGTAATACCTGATTGGCCTTCAACATACTTGCTCAGTGGCTTCCAGGAGAGTTTATTGTATCATCTCCCAAGGGAAAACTTGGTCATAAATTAGATTGGAAAGACTAAAATGAGAGCATTATGCTGTTACAAAATGCTTTACCATTTGGGCTGTTTAGTAGTAGCTACATTTTACAGAAACTCAAAGCACATCAGCTTAGAGCTGCCCAGTTACAGAATTTCTAACTGGAGAGATTGATGCTTTTTGCTTTCTCTGCTTTTGGGAGCTTCAATGAAGTAAATCATGGTTTCTTTCCAGGCAACATAAAATTGCACAAACTGCTACTTCATAAACCAAATAATATCAACACTCTGGAAGGATTTTAGGAAAGTAATAACCACGGGAAAACACATCCCCTTTTATCAATTTCCCTCAGACAGCCAAAACCTACGAGAAGCTGTGAGCACATTCAAGGGTCTCGGGATGCTTTCATCAGGGAAGACAAAGCGAGGGCTGTCTTATCAAACCAGTGCCCGAAACTGGTGTAGAGAGGCAGCATGGGCCAGCAGCACAAGCACTGCATTGGGATGTCTGTGTCCACTATCAGCTTTGACATTTCTTTCTTGTAGTCAGACGGTATAGTCCTCAGAGGTGCTTTCCTAACAACTCAAGGAGCCTCGACCCCAGTTGTTGCTTTTCACTGCACAATGCTTCACGGTCATATTTACACAAAGTGCCGATTGCACCGCCACAGGCACCCTGAGATATCAGTGGACTGAACCAAGCCGGTGTATTTATTTTCACAAAACAAGATACCGTCTACGAAAGAAGTCAAGAGCATTCATTTCCTCGTTGCTCCTATTTGTGATACTCTAAATCCCCATGACATCTTTGCTTGTGTCTAAGCTGAACTACATCTTGGGAGGCTGCTTACTTGGTCCTGCGGATCATGGAACTGATTGGAGCACACAAGGGAGCCCATCCATGCTCAAGTCTCCTTCCCACGGAAAGGAAATGGAAGAGGAGGAGGAGGAGCAGGACCAGTGTTCACAGTCTCTCAAGGCTCAGAAGCACTCACAGTTTCTCCAGCTTACATGCAGCCTGAGACAGCAAGCGGATGAAGTTTTATACAGGGAACAAAAAGGAGAGGTGAAAAAGGATGTCTTTCCCTCGATTGTTATGAAAGGTCAAGTGTCTGATCAGAAGTCAAATGGAAGAATACACATGACAAATGCAGTGCAGGCTGTAACAGGGTGTCCAGAATTACACACTACCCTAAGTAAGCTGCCTGGGAAGATCCTAGGAATCCTTTGTGGGCATTTAACAGTAGAAGGAGGTTTTATTTGTTCATTTAATATACGAGTGACGGGCTTTGTACATCAGACACTGTGATTTCTTTTTTCCCAGTACACAACCAGGCTAGTTGGTATGAATTACTGGCAAGTCTATAGTTAGCCAGAAACATGAAATGTGTTTATTAAAATTTCTCCAACATCTACTGTGGAAGCAATGGGAGCGCTCGGTTGGCATGATTCCCACTCCTTGGAGCGATGCAGACTGAATTAAACATCCCAGAGATCTGGTACAGAGGTGGAGCTGAACAACAGGACTTTTGTATTTTTCTATTCAAACTGCAGGCGAAGGTGTCAGGCCACTCCTGAAAGCAAAAGGCTGCTTCTATTTCTGAACACAGGGACTGACTACACATAGTGAAAATTTGTTAACCTTGCCAAATTTCAGCTAAACAACCTCAGTCTGAGCTTTTGGGTTTTTTGCAAGAAGCAAATGGCTGGTTGTCCAGTCCTGAAAAAGCAGTTAGCTTCTTTTTGTAGAGCTTTGCTTTTCTTTCACAGGAAAATACTTTCGTAAAAACATAATTTCAGTTTGTTTCATATGTGCAACAACCGCTCTTTAATGAGTTTTTAAAATGCATTTCCTGGGAGAACTGACTTTCTTGGCACCGTAGGACTTTTTTACATACATAAGTTAGTGAATATTGGAGGAGCTCTTGACTGTTTGTCTGTTTTCACTGAAGAGAAGAGTCTTCATCCAAGTATTGGATTTCAGCAACTCTTATTTCTAGCTGAGCAGATACAAATACATGATCTGAGCTCAACATCACACCTACCTATTGAAACTATTTCAGCATTTGTAACTCTAATCTCTTCAAGAATAGAAACCCTGGAGAGATTCATTAATCGCAGGCTTTTGATTAGGTTTACCTCCATTAAGATAAAAAGTGAAGAGGCTTCTTGTTGTTTTTAAAGCGTTTTGTTTATCTAAAAGCTGGAGAATAGCTCTGTTATTCAGGCATTAATAGACTGTTAAAGTCTCCTTCAAGGATAGATCCATAATTTATAAGATGAGAGCAATTAGTAAATGCATCTGATTTTCAAATTCAGAGATATTCTTTAGGAAGGACACATAAATTCCAGATTTTGAGATTATGCAGGGTGCCACCAACCAGGAAAACAACCTCTAATCTGCAGTGACTGAACTAACCATGAGATAAGATTTTTCCCTGCATTAATTCCACTACTTTTCTTTAAGGGGGCATGTTAAAAACTTCTCCCACTCATTACATTTTCTATGTGGTTCCTGAACCAAGCAAAACACACAATCTTACAGGAGATGGGAGCTTTTTCTAATCATGTCCAGAATAACCAGACACCTTAAATATACCATTGTTCCTACATGCAGTTACTGAAACAATGAACAAATTGCGGTTCCCTCAAAGTTCACAAACAACATCTTTTTTTGTTTAAATTAGAGGTGAGTTTATGGAAGTGGAGTGTTGGTAAAATTCTACACAAAATTATTTCTCTCTTTTCCAGGAACAAGACTAGAAAAAGTGGTTTTCTCCTGATATAAACATTCCAAAAAGATTAAGAATTAAGAGTCCAGAAGAAATGGTAAGGAAAAGATGGGGTACAGGGCAAGAGATCAGAGAGGAAAGGGGAACTGCTCGTGATCAGGAGCAGAGAAGGACAGAATGTGTCTTTCCTGACACAAGGCAGATTCAGACAGCTGTCATTCTGGCATTATCTAATTTCTGAGTGCTTGAGTTTGCAATCTTACTGCTTTATTTTTATATCATTTTGTTCTTTTTTTAGGGGAAGCATGGCAGGAAAAGTGTAATACTCTGTACAAGATATAATTTCCTTCAATACTTATCACCAGCAAATGATTGGACAAGCAATCTTTTACCAATGGCTTAATTAGAGGAAACCTCTATATTTAATAATGTTCGTTAATGTACTGAACCACACACAATAGCTTGTTGGAGGAGAAAAAGCAGAGTGGTTATTGTCATAGCTAAGGGTGGAAGAAAGGTTCAATCATTAAAGTCATTACAGAAACAATGTTATTAACTGTACAGGAATAATCTCAAAGGAGTTTCCAGCTGATTGACAATGATAAAATAATGCAGCAAGCGAAAAACAGGCCTCTCACTCACCTGTTTTTATTAATACCCTTATTACCTTTCCCTGAAAGACAGCTTTTCACAAGATATTATTCTACTTAATATTAAATAAAATTAACCATGGCAGATTTTGAATTGTATCTTCTGAACCCCTGAGCAGAGGCTGCTCACCAGTGCAGCCCTCAGCTGGGATGTGCCCTTCAGCAGGAGTGGTCCAGTGGTTGGACCCCCCAAAACTCACGATCCACTTGTGACCCTGAGACACCAAGCACTGCACCCGAGTGAGCCAGGCTTTGCCAAAAAACTACAGAAACAGCGCAGTCTGGGCTAAGTGGACTGAACTTGTCCACGACTTCCTCTTTAACCTCACTGACCATGTTGGGGACATATCCTCCCTCAGAGAGATGACCCAGGGGGTAGAGTGGTCATCCAAGACCAGGCTTTAGCACACCCAGCAGAGATTTCTCTTCCAACAAGAGCTTTCTCTGCCCAAAGATGGCAGCCGGCTGTTGGCTGGGTAGTGGCCTTGAAAACATGTCCATCATTCAATATTCAGGGACAAAAGGAAAGAAAAGATGGCTCGAGAGAGAGAGAAAAGGGAGCGCTCAAGGACCCAACTACATCAGAAGGCCAGCAGTGGCATTTTGTAGATATTAATTACTTTACAGTCTGTAAACTACATAGAAAGTGCCAGCTGCTGTGAGCTAGGACTGCCAAAGGTCAGATTATCATGAAATCGTTACAGAGAGGCTGCTTTTACTTAGCACGTAATTGCTGAACCTAAGCACACTCCATGTAACCAATAGGAAAATGAATTATTTAAATACTCTTCTTTTAACAAACAGTATTACCATTTTAACTATACTAGTATTAATTTGACTCTAAAAAGTGCCTGAGGATTTTGCAGAATTAAGTTTTGCCACTTTGGAGTTTTCAGAAATTTCTTACTTTCTGCATGACATACATATGTGTGTGTGTATTTATATTTAGCTTTTGTATGTATTTACAAATATGCATATATGCTAAGAATAAAAAAAAAAAAAAAAGGTGGTGTGTTTGTATTCCTGCAGGATTTCTTGTCTTTGGGTATTCTAGGTATCTAAAAATGCAATTTTTAGGTATTTTCCTCACTCAGTTCCATGCTGCTGTGAGATGAGAGAAAATTCCTGGCTAAAATTACAGTTTTTTCTCAGTTGACCAAAACCAGTTCTCATTCTCACAACACCCAGCCTGATTTTAGGGCTCAATCAGCAGGGGTAATATCAGCTTAAAGTTGCAGGCATTTCTGGCTCCAAGGGACTTTTATTTTTCCTTTTTACCATTCTTTTACCTCTTCTATTTATAGCAACCAGTGCTTTTAGGAATGAATTGGGAAAACGGAAGATGGCAGGTCAGGGGTACTTTACTCCTGGAGATGGAGCATATAGTCAGTATATGCAGCACCAGCTCCCCATATATATACATGCTATTTCCTAAAGTACCATACTTTTCCAAACGTTGCAGCCAGACAGCTACTCTCCCCATACTGCTCTACAGCCTCTTCACCTAGTAATTTTTCTCCTCCCTCTTTTCTCACATGGCCCTAGACAGAAGAGACACTTTGATTTCTCATAGCTCATTATTCCCAGCTGCTCTGCATTTCAGCTACTTTCTTGCAAGGTGCCACTGGCCCAGGGCTGTGTTTGCCCGTGCTTCTTGACCCAGTCTTCCTGACCCGAGAACTCCATGCCAGATGCACCAAAAACACATTTAAGGCCTCAAAAACATCTTACTGAATTAATAAATCCATTCAGTTTTATGGCATTAATTCAATTGTTTCATTTATTGCATAAAAGATATAGCGTTAAGTCCTGATCTTTTGAAGTCAATAAACGTCATTTCACAGGCTTTGAATCATGACCATAATTGGTCAGGGAATGCCCCAAAAAATCACTCGGTCATACAACAACCTTACATAGATATTTCCAGGGTGTCTCAAAACCAGCCGTTTCTGTCCCTTAAATACACGAGATATGACAGACTCGTTACGCGCAGACTGCACCTCACATGCTGCAAGGTTTGGAAAAGTTTGGGTGTGCAAATAAATGACCGGCCAAACACCAGCCCCTTTGATTGTCCGCTCGTTTGAAATTTGGTGTGCGTGTGTGTGTGTGAGCTTGCACACGTTGCCCTCCACACTCTGGAATTCCTACATGCCGGGGGCAGGAGCAGCTCATGTTTAGCTCTCTGACTCACAGACGCAGGGAAGATATTTACACTATTTCTCCTGATGGGTTTCCAGGGATGGCTGACCTTTTGGCTGGATACTTTAGCATCCTACTTTGCCAATACCTGTTACAGTACTTTCCTATCCCTATTTGACCCTGCCAGTCCATGAATATTCAATACTAAATTAAAGCATTATAAACCAAGGGTTAAATTCTCTCCAGCATGCAGCCCTCCCAGAACTTAATTACATTTGCCAGTGTGATTGTTAAAGGCCTGTTAAGAGCTTTGACTTCTGTTGGACCAGAGCTTGAGAAAGAAGGGAACTGTCACCTGCCCACACCTTCTCAAAAGCAAATGATTTTTATTTTACTTTATATTTGCATTTATGTTGGCACCGTCCTTTAGCTCAAACTGCTCCCAGGTATTGAGAGCAATTAATACACCATTTGAGACTTCATTTTGCTACTACTGAGCAAGCTAAACTTAGTTCTTCTATTCTCTTCTTCTTTTAGAGGCTCTCTATTCCCTTCCACCAGCCTATGGACAAAAAATGGAGAAAAAAAAAAGGTGGGAATTCTATGATGACCAAGGAAAATTTGCTAAATCCTCTCTTATAGATGGGGAACATAGAAATTAACTACTGGGCTGGTGGAAGGCTTGTTCAGAGCCTAACAACGGTCTGATCAGCTCTAGAAATGACTGCACAGCATTCAGCTCTCTAATCATCCTGATCACTAAGAGTCAGGCGATGGGGGGGATGACTGGGGTGCTGAATTGCTCTCTGCTCATCGGCTCCCTAAGCTTTTACCCTATTCAACGTTCACAAATTTTTGGAGACAAACTACAGAATGTGGAAACTGTCAGAGGCGGCTTAGCAAGTGCAAACACACACTCTAGAAAGATAGCGTTACACACCAGGCATGTGTCTTCACCTTTTACAGTTCCTGACTGCCTTTTCTAGGTCCTGCTTCTCCAAGCGTTTGTAGGAATCTCTCTGGCAGGTGCTGAAGGGCTGGTCGTGCATGGGGCAGCCAAATATTCTCCTGTTCGTGAGCTGATTGAACTTTTCTCCGCAAACCACGACACTTGGCTGATCAGCACCATTTCCTTAGATATAACACTTGCTATTTCTAAGGCAAGGCTAAGAAAGTAATTCTCTATTAAAGGCACTTATAAACATCAGAAAACTCGGTGCAAGACAGACAGGGGTAGGATAAGGAGGGAGAGAGAGCACGCTGCCTCCTAGGTGGGCAAAAATGCTGACATGACAAATCTTCCTCCTTAATCAACTTATTTACCTTCTTGAAAGCTCATGATGACAAACTACCTGAACTGGAGAAGCTTGGGAGCCGATATCCCTCAGCGTCTGCTGCAGTAAATTATTGCCTAGCTCTGCTGATGGAGATAAAGAGAGGTGATAGTGTTCCATAACAAAGGATAAATGGTAATATCCACCATTTCTTTCCACTCTGCGAAGAAGCTGCTAGTACAGAGTGCTTAGATTAGGAAGCCAGTGCTATTAAAATAAAATGGCTTTCTCCCTTTTTTTATTTTCTCCCTAAGGTGAACAATGGCTATAAAAAAAGCCATGTATTTCCTAATAAATACTAAGCCGTGCTAGAATCAGATAACTGAGTTTATGCTAAGTTCTAAAATGCATTTTTTGGCAACAAATAGTCATTCAGATATCAATAAACATTGTGGACTTTATCATCATCCTGCTGGGTTTTCAGCTGGTAAAAGAGCTGTTTATGTTATGTGTCTTCAGTTCCCAATTTCTCAGTATCCCGCTGCTGCTATCCCTGCCCTCTCCTCATCTCAGAGGCGACTTCTGAGGCGCACGTGTGTTACTACTGAGACAGCACCGCTCCTTTGTGCTTCTCCTGTGTATCACTCAGCAGACAAGCTTCTGCTCACCACGCCACAGACACAGGCTGGGGACAAAGCATGGGAGACCACAAAGAGTTCCTACTGTCCTGCAAGTAGTGATATAGCTAGTGGCGACTCCACGGCGTGGTTCCACTTTGGTAGCTATGGATTTAATTACACACTCCAGAAAGACACAGCCATCAGCATACAGCATGAAATGCAGTACACAGCCTTTTACCAGACATTTGTAACTACTGCAAGGTGAGAAACATGGTTCAGGGAGCGGGGCACAAGGGAAGAAGGAGGTCATGCCAATGCAACAGCGCAGTAGCAAATGGAGACAAAGCCAGGGAGCAAGATCCCTCCAGTCTGCAATGCTGCACTGAGATCAGCACAATAAATAGGATGCTGTGAAAATGTTGATTAGAAGCAGCTCATGGCTTCTGTTTCTCAAAAATAACCCTGATGCTTACTGAGAGTGAGCCGAGAATCTGCTTGTTTCCTGTAATGCAGGCATCAGCAGGGGAAAAGTGCTGGAAAACCTGTTTCAATCCTCTGCTGTGTCAATGGTGAACATCCCTCAAAGTTGGCAGCTACCCTGGCACTCACCAGGCAGGAGACTGCCCAGCACACCTCTCTCTTCCCACCACCAGACCCGTGACAACTCCGTTGCTACCACCTTTAACTCTCCCGCGTCTCAGGATGGCAGCTGCTGGCAAACCCAAAAGAAGATTGCATTGGCTTCCTTTTGGGAGGCACTCAGCCCTCTTAATGGAAGAGAACGGCTCCTGCTCACTGACACAACTGAGCTGCTTTCCACCAGCCCTCCAGAGGCACCGGCACTAAGCAGGTGCTGTGCTGGAGCTCCTGCCATCCGTGGTTCCTCCACGGGAAATAATTCCCTGAGCAGCCGACACGTCAACCAGCTCTCATCTCTGATCCTCAGTAGCCCCTGAAGGGGCTGTATTTGACGCTGGCTGACACCAGCACAGGTCCTGCACAGCCAGGTAACCAGCACCCCATTAATGCCACAGGCACTTAATGGATTTTTGCACTTGGCTAGATATTATTAGAACAGCATAAAATGCTGTTGCTTCGATCATTTATCATAATCATATTTCTTTTGTCTGAAAAGCCTCCAGCGCTAGGTATTTCAGCTATGGCTAGTTTCGTGGCATTGGCCTTTTCTCTTCCTCCTGAAGCCTGTTTGCAAGTGAAAATTAGTTCACAAGCTGTAGACACAGCTGCAACGTCAGCTCTAACACAGCCCTACCAGCTCGAAAGGTAGGATCAGGGCTGCCCACAGGTGGGTTTGCAAGTCACACCTAACACCCCGCAGCATGGTAGTGCGCAGCCATAGACATGAGGACAGGCTGTCTTAGGAGCCAGAAACACGAGAACTTAACACCACCATTTACTTGCTAGACGGGAACAAAATAACAGGAACCCTCTCCACAGAGCAAAACCAAAGCAAATATTATCAGTGATGCTGTCACCACAGACATGGCCACATTCGACTCTAAAACACTCTTAAATTCAAGACAAATCTTAGTTAAACTCACAGGTTTGCAATTTCAGCAGATATTATGCCTGTTTATTAGGTACTATGACACACGATACAACTCCTACCCTTCCCTGGGATTTGTTTCGTCTAAGCAAGAGAGATTTAAACAGTCCTGCTCACTTAACTCACCTTGTTCACCACAACTAACCTCCTTCCGTGAGCTGCACAAGGACAGACAGACGACGAGAGCTCGGAAGGCTGCAGGGCGCTGCTAGGGTGAGGGAGAGAAAAAGGTTCACGAGCAGCAGAAAGCACTGCTTCTGGTTTTCCCTAATGTTTTGGGGGGGAAATTTCTCAAAAGTGTGGTGAAACTTGAGCTGCAGCGAATCCCCATGGGGAGGCACTGACTTTGGTCCCTGTCATCTACTCTGAGATCATTTTCCCAATCCTTGCTGGAACATACTGTCATCGGAAACTCTACCTGACTGACAAACTTGGTTGAAACCAGACAATGAAAGTTAAAAGGGAAGACAAGTGAGTAACAGGTACACATAATCCTTGAATGCTTAAGAAACATGTCTGTAAAGGGACTGGGTGTGGGAGACCACCCATTTACCTTCTCCCTCCTCCTATTCAAGCCAGAAACCATACATGTACTGGAGTGAGCTGACTCAAGATCATTTATGATTTTGATCTCCAGCTTGGAATGAAATTCAAGCAGTGGGGACACCACGCTAATGATGCGGGAATATTAAACCTGTAAACCGAAACTCTTGATCAACGAGGATCAGCAATTCTGGAAAACTACCGAAAACACGTGCGGATGACCCGACTTGGGGCTTTGAACAACTGACAAGTTGCCGGTGATGAGATTACATGATGGAGGTCATCTAACTCATTCTCCAGACACTTGAGACAGAAGAAGGCTGGAGAAATAAGGCAGGACCAGGAAGAAAAAGACTCCAAAGGTGACAGACACTTGCCTGAACTACGCTCTGTAGTGGTGAAGGTACAATAGCTGGACATGCTTTTGGTATCCTGAGTCAGCCCACAAAGTAAAGCCTGGGACAGGACCGGCCCCAGGGACCAGAGTGTCCCCAACCCTATGCTTAACACCACGGGCCCAGCAAGGAAAGGTAAAACTGTGGCTGAACATGTCACAACACGATAAAGCAATATTTTACAGAAGTGGAGGGCAGACATAGAGGAGGTGCCAACTCCGGAGCCAAAATGTTAGCGCAGTAACAAAAGGATTGCTTCCCATGTGTGCCTGGCACTTCCATTCCTCAAATGCTAGATTTACTCAGATACTTTTAAAAAGCATTAACTATAAAAGATGTCAGCGTGATTGACTGACCAGAAAATGTAAATAAAAGAGCCCTGAATTGCATCATTTGGGTAAATATGTATTTATACAGTTTGGAAAGAAAAGCCTTGTTATTCAACTGTTGGACAGCAGCAGCGACACAGGAGCTGTTCTGGTTTATAATGCAAATCATGTAATTTGGGACACGCATTATGTGTATTAAAAATGCAAAGTAAGATCCATGTGAAATGCTGTTAATTTGCAGTAGCCACTTTTCAAAGTATAATTTCTCAGGCATTTACATATTTTTTCAGTAAAAAAAAAATAAATTAAACAGTATTTAGAACATTTGCCATATCTCATTTGTTGGATCAAGATACTTTTGAGCTACAGAAACACAAAAATGGCAATAGAAACTGGTAAATTACTAATTTCCTCCTTTTTTTAAATGCTCAAATATAAATTAAATATAGGAGTCTCCTATTTCTAATAGGCCAAACATTTTTAATTACAAACAATCTGATCTCAATTGAATTATGTGATCTTCTTTGCCAACTCCTGGCCCTTGTATTTACGCTGACAAAACAGAGGCCCAGAGCACCCAGCAGTGAGAAACTCCCATTTGAAGCAGAGTTTTGCTCTGCAGATCAGCCCCGCATAAGCTGGGCCTCGAACAGGGATCAAGAGGAACAAAGGACCAGTTTTGGCCTCCCTAATAGGAGGGTCTGGCTGGCCCTAGCAGGGGTCTCGCAGCTGCTCCAAACCTTTGCTGTAATTCTGCCTGTTCTGGCTCTCTTCCTCCCTCTCCACATGCCCCGTTGAAGGAGCTTCCAAGGACGATGGCTGGAAGGTGCAAACATCCATCACACGTGGTGGTTGCACATTTCTCCTACAGTTAACCTCAAGAACCTCTGAACCTTTCCACGCCAGGGACACCCCCCACTGCCGTGTCTCTGAGAGAAGGGGCTGTCTTCTCCCTTCCTACAGAACTGGCAGATTTCTCTCCTAAATTTGCAGATCCTTAAAAATACCAAAAAGGTTATTCTTGGGGATCCAGAGGATCGCTCCGTGCTTCTCCTTGCAATGTCAGCTTTGCCAGGTTGCTGTCCCTTGTCTCAGGAGGGAGCCTGTAGTCAGGGTGCGTTCCCCAAGCAAGGCAGCTTGCTGGCCACAGCGTGGGTAGGAGTATCCAGATAAAACGAGGGACAAGTAATTGAAAATATAGTGTGTTTCTACTGCAATACCCAAGCGACATTTAATTTCGGAATGTAATTTTGCATTGCCACAAAATGCAAAAACTATTCACTTATATAAAGATAGAAACAGAGATTTTATTTTCAGGTATTTTTCTTCTTGACTTTTGCTAGAATTGCTCACAACTGCGCACGTGAACAAGCTGGTGCTGGGACCTGGGCAGCTCTGGGCTGTAAGCATCCTTCCTCTCTTACAAAAATTGAAGGGCTGCGACTGCCCGGGCCTTCCCTGCAGGCACAAGAAGCCGGAGGCCATTAGTTCTCCTGCATGGTACTAATTCCCAGAGCCGAGGTAGAGCCTGGAAATAGGATCTTTGGGTCCAAGCCCTAACCCCAGCTCTGGCACGGCAGAGTCAGTGCTAACCCAAGGCAAGCCATTCTGGCGTTTGTCCCAATTGCTCGCTCTCTAATCCAAACCCCGTCGTACACGCTGGGGAGCGAGCGAATCCACAGGCTTTAACAGCGGTTGGATCATTCCCAGTAATACTTGGTAGCGCTCCTGGAGGTTATCGCATAGAAAGTATTATTTAAACCTAGCCACTTTATTATTTTCCCAGCGGCACGTCAAACAATAACCCTTGAAGTGGTGAAGCCAAGCCATAGTCTTTGTCAGATTAACCTTCCTAAAGGCCTTCTAAAATCAATTGCAAATGTTAGCTCTGAAGGACCAGGCAGATAAAAAGCAGTTTCTATCCCTCCCCCCCAACTTTCATTTCAAGTTGCAAAACCAATCCACAGTCCTATTACAAATCAGATCTGAAAAATGCTGCTTGATTATTTTTTAAAGAGCTCAAACTAGGTCACCAAAAATAGAGTCTCTAATGGGCTAAATGTGGAAAATGACTGCTCAAAATTAACAAGTTCCTGGGCTCCAGGACTACACAAAGGCGTTTTGAGTAGATTGCTTGCAACTACACAAACTGTATCCTCTGCCACTCATGGCAAAAACCCAGCCTGCCAGATGCTAAGCGATCATTTGTGCAAAGTGTAAAGTAGTTTTCAAAAAAACGTAAAGGAATTTTTATTCTTAGAAAATAACTCTCTGGCTTCTTTTCCCTCCATTAGGAAGCGCTTTATAAACACGGCTCCTGAGGCAGGCTGGCTGGGCCACCGCAAAGCAGAGGCTTTTGATTCCTGGTGCTGCTCTCTCTCAAGCTTTTCTCAAGCACGTGGCAGGGGACAGCATTCGACCCCTGGACTAACAGGCCCACCAGAAGGTTTCTGTAAGAATACACCTTAATAGGCAACAACAGGCCATACTGGGCAATTTTGCTGGGTAGCTCTAATCAGGGTGAGCAAGCCCTACCAAGAAGCCTGCTGAACCACCATGCTGAAAGCCAGGTGAGAAGTCAGAAAGCAGAGGATATTTGCCTTATTTTCAAAAATAGGATAGCCTCAACATGAATGCCCTCCAGCCAGTGACTGCTAAGAGCCAACAACCATACATCAAGATGCTACAGAAACACTAGTGAATGCTGGTGCACGAGGTTCACTGTGATCGTGTACTAGCCACTTTGGCACCAATACTCACAGCGTTCCCGTAAGTCACAGCAATGCATACGTAAAACGTAGGACATGGAGAATTATAGGAAACATGCTGTTTTTTCTCAGAACCACCATTTGACCCTCCCACAACAAAACCAGTGACTAAACCCTAGAGGAACAATCAGGTCCAAAGAGTGACTACCTTGCACGCTACACTGTCACACCCCCTCTCACAAAACCAATGAATAACCAGTGGATCACCTTGACTCCTTGCAGCACTGCCTGTGGCACCACGCTTAAACCCAGCATTATTTTCAGGGGAAAAAAAGCTATGGGAGACATCCTGCTCCAGGAACAATCCCTGGCCCCCATTTCACTAGTAGCCCTGCAGTGAAGCACAGCACCTGTAGCTCCCTCAGGTTGCTCATCTCCATCCTAATTGGATTTAATGCAGAAAACTATGATAAGGGGTCCTGAAGCCGTGGTGTGTAAATAAGGAAAAAAATGTTATGTACCCTGATTGCTTTCTCCAAAGAACCTTCCATCTTTTGAACAAACATTTCCACAGATAAAAGCAAGTTCTGCCAGATCCATGGAAACAGATAGAGAAAACATTCCGGGAAATACGTCCAGGTCTCGTTAGTAAACAGATGTGCTCGTGTTTTGGACACAATTCACCCTCTGCACAAAGCTCATGAAAAATCCATCAAAGACACGGACAGTCTTCCTTTCAGAAGAGACCAGTTCAGACATACATTTTGGAGACTGTCTAGTGAACAAACATCTGAAAGCCAGAAAGCTGAAGTGATACTTCATAACGCCACCTTCACCAAATGCTTAGTCAAAACATTTAATCTCTGCCTGTTTCCTCTCTGTAACACGAGGATTTTGCATAACATCCAAGACACCGGATGCTTCAGTACACGCCAAGCAGGATCCTGACTCTTCTGCAGCAGCCCGCTGTCACCCACACCGGGGATTTGACTTGGAGGTTTTCAAGGCTGGGTTTGTTTGCTTGAGAGCACAAGCAGGGCCGATTTGGTTTGCTTTGCATTTTGCTTTTGCTGTACATGCCTACTGGATTGCATCTCTCACAGAAATGTCACTTTCCGGCAGACAGACTGACCTTTGAAAAAAGTGAAGCATTTAAAAAAAAAAAGTCTATGATTAAAGCCCAGCCATACGTTGGGGAGAACTCCATCTCTTTAGATTTTCCACCTACACAGTGAACACCATACTGCACTTGTCCTCTTACATTACGCTACGTGACATGATGGAACAAGACATCGATAACAACATGATGTGAAGTGTAAAACAAAATGAGAAAGCTCTGAACATATCTTTCTTTGCAACGGCTTAGCATTTGCAGAAAGTGCGGATCTCAGGGTAGCAAGACACAGAGCGGTTTCCCACTTCTGGGGAGGTGCCATGAAAACAACCTGGGTAAGCAACGAGTGAAGTGTGGTGCTCTCCGATCTCAGCTCCGGGGTGGTAACGAAGCGGCAGACTGCGGTGGTACCAGGGGCTGAGTCCAAACTAACCTGGTTATTAACAGCCTTGCAGCTGCTCTCAGGAGGACGGGAAAGGGAGAAGGCACGTATCATCATCTTCTGCCTACTGCTGGCATCTACACAATGTCCCTGCTGAAAGTGAGGAAGACTGTGGTACGGCGGGTGCTGCTGGTACAGGCTTTTCCACCTGGCCCTGGAAAAGGGGTTGGGGATGTGGGCGGGTGAGACTTGCTTTGGTCTTTTTATAACAGCCGTGGAATTAGAAAGGCACTGAAAATAACATCGCTTTGCTATTGATTTTAAGGCCCATCACCAAAATTCACGCCTGTTAGCTCACGTTGCAATTTTATTTTTAATAGGTCAATAGAAATACCGTGTTATTACAAATACATCAGTATGTTTTACGCTGATACGTTCGCACGCTTTTTTCTTCTGTTCCTTCGGTGCAGCCAGCTGTCTGGCACCGCATGGCCCGGAGGAGTTGGGACAGACTTTCCTCACAGTAAACATGAGTGTGGCTTTCCAGCGTGGGCAGCCCGCTGCAGAGGTCCGCACAAATTCATCAAGGGTTAGGGTGATACAGTTCCACCAAAAATGTCTGTGGGATCAACATAGTTTAAACTGTAGGCACTAGCGTCATTTCAGCACGCTCGTACGTGTATGTGAATACTGTTTAGCTGGCATTCATTTTCCGTATGCGCTCGTAGGAGTTTGTACAGGGGGAGATTGATTTTACAGGAGCACAGCCTAAAGTCTATTCAGGCAGATCGCCCACTGATTTCAGAGAGGATTGCCGGCATTTTAAGATTTTTGCTAAAAGACCTCTCTGTCTTTATATGAAGCTGATGTCTTTTAATGTAGGCTGTGATATCCTTGTTGTCATGTATAGAACTTTTTAAGCTTTATAAGCAACAAGAGTTCATGGACATGATATAGTAAGTCTAAGAGAACGTGGATAGAGGGGATCAGGTGAGGATTCAAATCCTCATTAATTAGGGCAGGAAGGGAGAGCACTAAATCAACTCTCTCCTTCCCCCCTCTCCTTCCATCTTTCAAACAGCACTTCCCTTTCCTTAAGCAAAAGGACCCCTAATGTCTTCCATTTAATGGCACAGAGAATGGTGGAACCACAGATCCTCACTCAAGGTTCAGGAAAATTCATGATTTATACTCTGATTTTCACAGCAAGTTCTACAAAGCCTTAGTGTGCTCAGGCAACCAGCCTCTTGTAACTAGGTTACAGGCACAGCTCTTGGAGAGGAAGATGGACCTGAGTTTAGTCAGCTGGAGTATACAACTCACTTGGTATTTCCACACATGGATGTTAAACTGGTCATAATGAAAATTCACAAGTACCTAAACCCAGGAATTATGAATCAAACAGCTCCTAAATTGCACATCAGGAGTGAGACTTCAGATGGGGACCCATAAATATGTAATGCTATCAGAACCGCTTGTGAGACGCGGGGCACGGTAAATTATAGCAATTACTCTATTCTGTCAACTAGATGAAAAATGAGCAAATTTTCTTTTGCCCCTAAGTAGTGGATCACAGATCCTGCCGGAGAGAGCCGCAGCTGTAGCAGGCATGCAGAGGGCAGGACACGGGAAGGATGGGGACAGCCAGGACAGGGTCAGTAATCACCAAACACCTTCCAGCCATTTCATCGTTTTGTGCTTTGAAACAAGCTATTTCTAGCACTAAAGCCTTGAAAAATGCAAGTTTTTACCATATGGCAACACTGACAAGTACTCACTGAACATTTGTGAGACCTTCCCTTGCAGCCGTGCAGTGAAGTCGCACTTTAAAGTCTCAAAAAAGAGACATGGGGAGAGCGTCAGTGCTTTCATTAGCCATTTTACTCACAGGAATACTCATCAATAGCTGCACAGTCAGTTTTGAAGTTGAGCAAAGTAGCAGGCAAAGTATGTTCTCTCCATAAAAGAGTAAATAAATTAGCTTTTCCGTCAATGCCTCTTGTTTTCTCGCTTGACAAAGAGTAGTTTTTCATTACTCAAATTGCTTTGTGCATTAGTCAATGAAGTCCAAAACATTAAATTCTGCTCATGAGTTAGAAAAATTCAGTCCAGATAACTTTTCTTTTGCAGCCTTTTTTTTTTTTTTTTTTTTTTTGGTGAGAACAGAAATGTTCTTTCGTGAGATTTGATTAGGCACAGGCATCACAGCACTCACATTTCCCGGCAAAGACCACCCGCGCTCTGGAAGGGCCATATCCGTCTCTCCTGGCTGCTGTCGTTAGCCAACGAGCAAATAATTTGATAATAAAATACCGGCATCCAACACACCTGCATGTTTCTGCCACGCACCAGACACCCGCGTCCTTTTCTAGACAGCAGTACAACATCTTCCTTTCTAATGCAAACTTCCACCCACCCACATACCACACATAATGACTCAAAAGCAAAGGCAGCCGATTAATTATGCCTGTGATGTTCTCCAGCTTTTTGTTCTCACCATTATCCAATTCTGAAAGATTGGCATCCCTAAATCCGCGGAAGCCTCTTTCAGCGGACGGCTGCGGCTGTTAGATGGCAGGCGAGGCAGAAACACCAGGAGTGCCAACAGAGCAGCGCTGAGTTATGTCACCACGAGATCTGGCCCTCAATTTTTGGACACCGTCTCTTCAACCACAGTTCTACTGAAAAGGTTCAACCAAACTGAATTTTCTCCATTTTCTTTCTTCCCCTTAGAAACCTGATTAGTCCAAGATTAGGACCAAAACTACTCTTGAGGTTTTTTAACTAGCACTGCTGAATGTAAAGACAGCATGTTCTTATTTAAGGGGATGACGAAATAGGCAAGATCATGTCCCTTTAAAGCACCCTTTTAAGTACAATAACCTAAACACTAGAAAACAGCGATTTTTCTTTTTTTTTTTTTTTAAGGTGAAAATCATCTCAGAAATATGTAGATACAAAAAAAAAAAACCATAGTTACTACTGTCCTTTTCAACTTCATTCATGAACACCAAAAGCTTTCTTCTCCTTTGCAAAGAAGATTTCACTTTCATGTTTTTGCTGTGGGCTGTAATTTTTTAATAAAAATAACAGCTAATTCAATCTCAGTGCTGAACTGTTTGGGGCTTCATTTCTTTTTAGAGACTAATTTTGGAATTTTGCCATAATTTGCTGTGTCTACAGTTTATCTGATTTTTATCGACTACTTTAATTAAAATGACTTGCAGTACAATACTAATTGATTTTGTGATAAAATAATTAATAGCAATTAATTCATTTTTGATGTAATTAGCATATGCAATTTTTCCTCCAGCTGCCATTCTCTGCCTCTCGGAAGCCGTGCCCTTAGGGCAGGAGAGGTAAAACAGCAATGTTTCTTCATCCAGATGTCCACAGAGGATGCTCATCCCTTCCCCTCATCCCAGTGCCTCTGCGAACACTCTTTGGTATTCTGAACGCTCCTTCATCAGCCCCAAATAATATCTGTATCTCTATCAAGCGTTCGTCAGGTAAGTTACGCAGCCCCTCTCTCAAAGAAATGGTGAGGTGTTTCATGAAGGTGTTGCCCAGGAAATGCTAAGACACTGTATTTTAATTAACCTCTCTTCAATTATAACATGAAAACATCATAGGCACATTATAAAATGAAGGATTTTTTTCCCCTATTCCCAGCATCTTTTTTTTTTTTTTCCCCCCCAGAGTGAACTCCCCAATTACAACTCCAACAACGCTTGGCTTCCAAGTGAACCCAAGAGCCTGATTCCGTTTGAAAACAGGAGCTGCACATCCCGTGGATCCGCAAAGGCAGCCGAGCAGGGCGGGAGCAGACGTGCCGCGCAATGCCCAACGTGAATGACATTCAAAAAGCCATTTTGTCAGCGCTCGCAGTCAGTCCTGCAGGCTGTGAAGCAGTGACCCCGGTGCAAAGATAGCCTACGAACGGTGGGTAGGAAAATTGCTTTAGAAGCGCACGGCACCTCTTAATACAGTGTCAAACACAGGGACCAGACCCCGGCGCAGCAGGCGCTTGAGGATTGTGAGTTTTCCATTTGACAATCTTTTTTGAGGCAGCGGCCGAGAGAGATTTTGCTGCTGGTAGGTGTGAAGTGGAGCAGAACAGATTTTATAGTCTTTGCTACCTAAAACCATGCATCCTAAGTAATCTTCTAGACTACTGAAAAGCACCGAGGAACTACAACCTAGGAACCCCTACGCATCACGCTATAGAAACTTCTAAAACTATTAACACATTGAAGAAGGAAGAAGGTGACCTGAAGGTGCAAAACAGTCCTCGACCTCTGGAGCTGCCTGTGGAAGGAATTCAATCCATCACCAGGTCAGCAGGAAGGGCCCTACCACCACGATGCAGGAGAAGACGCTGCCACAGGGGCTGCATCAGGCTGTGAATGTGAAGGATGGAGAATAAATGCAGCTGGTTCCCTGGAAGCAGGTACTTCTTTAGAGAGACTGGTGGCAAGGCTGTGATCCCCTTACTGACAGCATCCAAATCTGACCCCCTGACACATCACTGACCTGGCACTGTATGATGAAGCAAGAGAGCTAAAAGGAAAGCTCCTGTGATCAGGGTATCAGAAAGCTTCACGTACAAACATTTTCCTTTTGACTGCTCTTCTGCCTTACTAACCGTTTTTGTTACTCATTTTCGTATGTTTCAAAAATTTGTTTTCAAGCTGCTGTTTCATTTTCAATGCAGACATATTTCTATCTGTCACCTAGATCTAGAACTGCCTTTGCCTAACATTGTGAACTTTCAACACCCCAAAGGTGAATTATAATTGCTCGGGGAATTGCTTTTCACATCAGCTCAGTTCTTTCCATAGAACCTGTAAATTCCCTTTTCGACTGCTTTTCTCAAAACCTCCTTCTATCTCTGTGCAGCGTTCAGGAGCTGGTACCAGCTCCCCTGGACCTACAGATGTTTTTACAAGGTTGTCTCCTCTAGAATGCCACTTGCTATCTCCAGAATCTGCCTTGGAGGACTTCATCGGCGATCCCTGATCTATTACACAAGAATTCACAGCCCGAAGGATTTGCTTGCTATTTTAGATAGGTATAACCCAGAATTTTGGGCATGTTTGAATTAAGACACCACGAAAGCAGGCAGTTTCACAGAAAATCCATTGCCTTTTCTTGCACAAGTTTCATATTTTTTTCATAACTTCCATTGACTGTCTTTGGAGGAGGTACGAAAGCCCTAGAGCCTGGCACCGTGGGGTCTCTTTTTTTGATGGGGGAATGAACGATGATTTCACCTTCCATTTCTTACTTGTTTCTGATCAGTTTTGACTCCCTCCTAAACATTCCTCTAAACAACAAAATCTACTCCTGCCTTGTTACAGATTATGTAAATAGCATGAGAGCAATAGAAACCTCATACCCTGAAATTGCAGCAGCCACATCGCGGCTGTTCAGCCCAGAAATGACAGACATAGCTTTCCTTAAGGAGGGAAGACGCAGGGGAGATGGATTTCAAGCTTTAAGCCAAAAATGCTCCACTGACCCAAGCCTAACTTCCTGACAGTTACCTCTTTCTCTTCCTTTTATCTCTAATTTAACTGACATTTATTTTTTAATATTTTTTTCTTTTGCAGTAATTTTGGAAATCCTGAAGGAAAAAAAGAATGCTTGGGGCTGACCTCAGACTGAAATATTTCTGATGAGCTGACTGGAATACCCCGGTTCAGTTCAGTTCATCTTTAATTTGCCAAAGTGTTGCTCCATGGCACTTATGATTTATAGCTTGGCTGATTTTTAAGCTGAACTTGCAACTCAGACAACACCATGGTGCAGCTGGTACCATCACACCTCACAACACAATTCATTTTGTCATTACCAATACGTTTCTGCATGGGCATTTCATTCTGCTGAATTTCTGGATATTTTAACTTGTCATCCCAAATCAGGATTACCATAAAAGTTGAAAGAGCAGAATTTTCCCATAAGGCAGGAATACCAAAACAGCGTTTAGCCTTGCAGTTTATACTGCTGCTGTTAGAGAAGTCTTCTGCTGCTCTTCAATAGCTCGTTATCCAAAATCATAAGGCAACGCATACTTAAAATAAAATAAAATAAAAAGCCAAAATAACCCTGCCAAAACTGAATGATCAAAGAATTGAAAGAAAAATGCCATTTGGTCCTGCTGACCCTGCAGCTAGTAAAAATCAACACCAAGGTGATGGCAGGAGGAATGAGTTGTGACAAGATGAGAAAGTACCTCTACCTTAGTTATAAAAGAAAATCTATGAAATGCTCAAGGAGATAAATAAAATCTGCTTCACGCAAGAATTATCAAGGCCTTATTATGTCAAGAGAAAGAATAATTCTCTTCTCCTTTCCTCCCTTTCTCCACCCTGACTGCTAAACATACGGAAACACAAGCAATTCATGAACTGACCTGAAATGGAGAGCCAGCTCAGCAACCAGTAGTGTTTTAACTGTAGTTAGACTGACCCAAAGTAAGTCTTTCCCTTTTCAGTTTTCCAAATTAGTCTTTGATGAGATTACGGGAAAGGAATTAACAGGTTTCAGACACCTTCCATCAAGCAGAAACGGCATGAAAAAAGGAACCATGGCAATTACACAAATGTTCTGTCCTCCTCCCTTTGCACAGCTCCCCCCTCAATGGATTCCTCACCAGAACTGTGTAAATACCTAAACCAGACATAATTACCATTACTCAGCCTTAGTCGGTCAGTCATGCTTCTTCAAGAAGTTCTCAGCAAAGTCACCAGGGAGCCCTAGACAAGGGCCATATAGATATTCCTAAACCTGTACCGCATGCTGGCAGAGGAATAGCGCATTTTGAAAGGAGCGAGTACATGAGGAAGACAAAATTTTGCACAAGTCTATTCGAAATAGATTGAAATAATTAAAAAAGGCTGGAGGAAGAAAGAGATTGAAAGGAATATAATGAGCCAAGGCACTGGATGTCACTGTTGGTGGAACAAGACAAAAGCAGAACAGCTGTGCAAGATGACGGGATTGCTACCAGCAAGCTGGAAACAACATAAAATTAACGTGTCCATAATTTATTCACCCTTTGAATGTTAAAATTTAGTTTCAATATTACCAGGCAGCAACAAGTGAATGTCAGTCATTTATTTATGTCACCCTTCAATATGGAGCTCATAGACTGACTTACAGAAACAGTTTGGCAGACATAGTTGTTGACAACTCTTTTAGGTGAAAAATAACAAGCTTGTAGCCAACCCCCCTGGGGCTCTGCTTCCCTGCCCATACAGGACCATTTAAAAGACAGGATCTGTAAGGCAGCAGATGATGCGAGTTATTTAATCTACATTTACAGACTTTAGAAAGTCACTGAAGTTTTAAAGACTGAAGCAATTTGAAAAGCTACTGAATTTCACATTTGAGGCCCAAGCTGAATCAACCTAGCAGTGACCATGCCCACGCCAGGCCAGCCACGCCTGCGCTCCAAAGTGCAGTGCAAGAATAATTCACTGTATTTATATATACTATACTGCAAATATATATATTGAAATACAGAATGAAATTATAGAATTTCAGAATATATCTCTGTGTGTGGCCTCAGCACAGCCATGGCCCTTTTTTCCCCCACATGGGACACCTAAAAACCTTTCCCAAACCAGCGGCCCAGCACAAAACCAGCTCAGCCCTCGCAGCTTCTCCAGCCCCCTCGGCTCCCTCTAGCCTGTACTGCAGCTGGCCCCAAGTATCCCCTTTTCCTGCCAAATTCCTCGTAAGCACCTGGAAAACCCTGTGAGGCGGTGGGCCTTACTTTGCTCCCAGCTGGGCTGATCTCAGAAAAGCCCCCTGAGGCTTTTGCCCTTAGCACACAGCAACCCCCTTGTTTTCCAGCCAAAGTCTAGTGGTTGATCGCTCAACTTTGCACCCAGATCTCTTAGTTGTTTCACAAAATTTCTCTCAAATTCATACCAGATTCCTCAAAGCAACAGCCTTTTCGCAGGTCGTGTCAATTAATCAGCACGTTTATGTGGCAGAAAACGTGCACAGCAACAAACCTTTCGCATAGCTACATAAAACCCACATGCCTGTGGGGTTCCCGTTCAAAGTACAGTTAGTGATCCCGATAAACTGATCAGCGGAAGAGGAGCTGCAGAAACGGCAAAGCACAAGAGAAGCTGATCACTTTGTATCACAGCTCTCTGGAAATCGGTTTGCAACTGGGCTTTGTGATTTCTATTCCTAACAGCAGACACAGCTTAAATTTATAATGGGAGGTTCACATGTAATTTCATTAATTGTAACCGTGGGTTTGATTCACCTTCATTAATTGAGTTAAGTTTAAAGAGCATTTGAATAATGCCCCCCAAAAATTATTTGAACGCTTAACAGTTATATGAGTTTTAGCCCACACAAACCTCTATTTGATGATTCATACGATAAACATTATTTGTCTTCCAGCAATTCATGAAAACCATTTTACAACATAACTCCAATCGCCTAGTGAGAGAACAGAAATTATTAAGGACAGGATATGTAGATGGCAGCAAAGGTTGGTGCCATTGAACACACCTGACCACCAAAAACCAGTGAAATATCCCTCAGAGTAGTTCGCTACCAATGCACGGTACAGGAAATATTTTTCCAAAGTGCAGTAGATTCTTGTAAATATCAGAAGTGTGTGAAGAATATGAAATGGACCATCAGCAATTTGCTAACCACATCAGGAGAAGAAACCTCAGACCACTAGAAAATGATCATTTTAAATAAGCAAGTGCTTAAGTTCATCTGTATTTAGCATAGTGAAGCGTGTACTCAAGTCCCACAAGCCAAAGGCGTTTACCCTCATGCTCTGAGTTAAACAGATGTCAAAAAGCTTTGCTGGATGGTCTGCCACAAAATCCAGGCTGGAGTCAATGGTTGACGCACCTAGGAGATGGACTCCAGGTACAATCAGTGATAGGAAATAGTAACACAGTGATGAACACATGCAGAAAAGATAACAACATGAAAAAATGGTGTTCAAGAGCCAAATGTGTTGGAGAAGTTCCTACTAGTTGGAGAAAATATACACAATGATCTACTACTGCATCTCTCATTTCAAATGATCTACTACTGCATCTCTCATTTCAAAACTACATCTAATTCATGCAGAAGCCTTAGCTCCATGTGGTGTAACTCTTACGTGGACAGAAAACATTTGGGATCAAATTAATGAACCCTTCCAGGAAGCTCAAAACGTGAGAGCTCTGCAAGTCCTGTGCTTACCTGTGGAGTTTGTCCCTGTAACATGTGGGAGCTGATGGCTGCCCAGGCAAGCTGACATGCTGCAACAGGAAAGCTCTTTCCACCTCCAGAAGAAATGCGATCCAGGAAAATCCTCACTGAATTCTACTTTTTCAATTTCTGGACAGGGATACTCAAGCCTATAATACAATCTGGAGCCTTACGAAGTGTGGCTTCCTGCAGTCTCCTGGTTCTGAGCAGGGATCTCATGTAGCATTTCAAGAAGCCTCACAAAGGTCAGTAGTTTTCAGCAAGAAGGTTAAAACACCAAGGTTTCTTGCTCTAGAGAACATGTTCTCTAGAAAAATAAGCATATGAGTAAGAAACTAGTCAGAATTAAAATGTTCATTGTGAATAGTATTAAAAATGCCTATTATGGCTCCAAACAATAAATTCCCAAAATCTCAGGGATGGGGCCCATCTCCAAGAATGCAATCCTATCAACTATAACCAGTAGAGAGTAACATTTAAGTCCACAGCTCTTCATAAATGCCTCAAACTGTCTCTCAACACTATCATTTCCTTCAGGCACCGTAAGGGTCACCAGTACGGACCAGGGAAATGTTTGCTGCCTGCAGGTTCTTTGAAATATCTCAAGGCACTACATTTGCTCAATGAATTTCCTTTCTGGTTATTTTTTAATCTGCGGGAAAAGAAAGCTGTCTTAAATGTTTTGATATTAAGTATACAAAGTCTGTTTATTTGTGTCATTATAGCACAGCTTTAAAGTCTTTGCAATTTTTTTCTTTAACTACTAGGGGGGAAAGAACCACCACCAACTAGATTTATGAAGCTGGCATGGTTTCAAAGCCAAAGTTGATCAGAAAAAAAGCTTTGAATATAAGACACAATAACTAAGCCAGCCCTGTGAAACTTTTGATAGATGTGCTCTTCCCTCAAGCCGTGAAATCCTACTGGAGAAACTTCAGCTTGTCATACCCTTTTAAAAAATATCCAAAGGCTCCCCAGGCCCAAATCTCTTCCGAGTGATTTGAGAGCATCATCCAAGCTAAGCGTTACCATCTTCTCCATGCCTCAAACTCAAGCTACCTGAAGGTTATCTCAGTGCAGCAAGAGGTACTCGGACACGAACACCAAACTGCAAGGCAAATGACTTCCCCAGGACGTACCTCATGAAACTTTGCAGCAGGATTTGTCAGGAGCAGCCAACTCCCCTGTTACAGTTTTAGGGAAAGACTGTGCTTTCCTAAACAATGGGAGTCACTTCAGTGCTAAATTCCCTCCAAATGCCAAAAATTAGCTCCAGCCAACGAATAACCCAAGAGCAAGAGCTGGGTTCGTTTGTATTGATTTATCATCACGTATAATGAATCCTGACCTAGACCCACAGCAATCAGCCTAACCATTGCTGACACTGCACCATATATCTTTTCCCTGGGTCTTGCCTTAAAGTCTAGAGGCACTTTGGAAAAGAGCAGAACTTGATTTTGATCACAAATGTCTTTGCATGATTCACTGCCACTTCTCACAGCCTCCTAAATTCTTCATTAGTTTGCAAAACGAACACGGGTAATTGCATTTTATTTTGCTCATAGCCTTGTTAACTTACTACAAGAGTATAAAAATGAACATTGACAGTCAGAGTTATATCCTGAGATCATTCAAAGTCATACAGTTTCTCTAGGTATCAAGGTTTTTTTACACAAGTGAAACAAGGGCAAAAAATCTCTCTTCCCATTTATCTCTGAAGTAACTGACCTGAAAGCCTGTAGTTGTGTCCATGTTCAAATCCTGACTGAAATACCTTAATTACCAGACGTTTTCTTTTCATTATGGTGTATCACTTCCAACTGCCATAATACAGAGGGGTAAGGGTAAATAATCTCATTTTTCAGGACCCCCTGAGGGCTTTTTCAAGACTCCGAGGGCCTCTTGGAGACTTGCTTACTATTTGCTCTGCTCAGAGCACAAATCCAAAAGGCAGCTCTTGTGCTTCCACAAGCAAACAGGTTCATCCAACTCCTATAGAGTACAGGAAAACTCAACACAATTTGAGGAGTTTTAGCCCAAATACTAACCTATAATAATAACCCAAATAATAATCCATATAATAACCCAAATACCACCTAAACTACGTGCCTGAGCAAAGGAAAATAAAGTCAGTGACACAGAAATCTTTCTTAAAACACTGTATGATCAGCAAAGAGTACTGAAAAGTTGGTGGCCGCTGCTTATTCTGAGCTCTAAGCTGTCACTAAAGCCAACCAGGCAGAGCCCAGTGAAGCTGGGACATGGAACAGGAGAGGCACAAGATGTGTAAGCTCTACGGGAAGTTCCCTGCCTAGAAATACATCCTTTTATTTTCGTACTGTGAAACCCAGCAAAAACAATAGCGATGGTAAACAGGAAATCAGGTGGCTTTCCAGAACATAAAATGCCCGTGCAGATCGGACAGGCACACACCTTCACGCAGAACGTGAGAAACGAGAACAAAAACCCCAACAGGTTCAGCCAGTGGTTGCTACCCCCTTACAGCGGGTGGTACCACGCTCTCTATATTAAGCTGGCTGCCCACAAATGCATGACCAAGCCCGTGGGTCAGCAGGGTTGACCCCATGGGAGAGCACAGGCTAATGCAGCCCGTGCCCTCTCCAGTAGTCCTACGGTTTTATGCCAAGGGCAAGTCCCCGCAGCCATCTAAGGACTCATTTCGCCAAATTTGCGGAAAACTGGAAGAAGCAAAGTTGACTGCCCCCGTCTCCGAGGCACCGCTGGCGGCTCCAACAGCCCAAGCCCATAAAAGACCAGCTGCTACCCCGGACTCCAGGGAAAAGATCTGTGTCTGAGCTGACATTTGGCTTGGCCCTCCTGAAAAAGGGCTGCCTTGATTAGGTTTGCACTGACCAGAGCAGTCTTCTGAGACTGGGCAAGAAATAACATCTAAACCACTTGCACAGTAAAACACATTGTGCAACTATTTGCTGGCAGCTTGATAAGTAAGCTCTTAGGTTTTATTTTATTTTTTTCACATGGATGTAAGAGACCTACTGCACAAAGAAAGTATAAATAAAAGAAGACTGAAAAGAGATTTAATCTGTAGCTCCCTTTTCACAGGCTGATTTATCTCCTTTAGTGGAACGCAGCTTTTGCACTGTTAATGTCCACTGGAATAAAATTTCTAAGTCCATGAATTCTAAGGATGCAAATTGATTAGAGAGTGAAATAATGTAGCATTTGGCACAAAACCATCACAAAAATTAAAGTAAATTAGAAAAGCCCCCCAGTAATGGGCTATTTTGAAGGACATTCAAGCTGCCTAACACAATCTAGTCTGAACCTTTCCCTGAAGGACCACCACCTCCTAGCCCAGGAACATCATCCAGGTATCTGAATTTGCTTCCACCAGTACCCTCTTTGTCTTGGTAAAAGGCAAAAGACAACCTCACAGGACCTTCTTCAACGTAGTCATCAACATAGTTGATAAAAATATTGATGCAAGAATTAGAGAGCTGCAAACAGGCCCAGTTGTAAAAAAAACAAATATCAATTAAAGATTTTTTTTCCATAGCTAAATAGAAGTTTTGAATAAGCATTTTTATTACCCTCTGGTTAAATTCTGTCTGCCTTGGAAATTATAGAAAGACTTTAAAAAGAAAATAAAAATCACTGGACGACGTGTTTTTCTCTTTTTTTTTTACTTTGGCTTTAAAATCTGTGGAGATTTGCACAGTCAATTTTTTGCTTTTCACATTTCTTCACGTGAGTTGCTGGGATTTTGGGAGGGGGGCCACTTTGCAGATACCAACTGATTACTCTGAAATCCCTCCTCCACTCATTACAATTGACAGGAGTTAACAATCTGTCCTGCTGTTATATAATTGAGAGATCTCATCACACCTACAGGGACAGACTTCAAAGAAAGACTCTTTGGAGACTCCTTCAGTGCCCCTATCTTCAGCAGATTCATTTCTAACCTATTTCTAAAGCCCGTAACAGAGAGTTTTCTATAAACCTGATACAGAGATAACTATACTGTCAGCAAATACAAAGAAACTTTTCTGTACTGAGGAGACTTGCATATGAAAACACAGTGAAGAAAGCGAAAATAAAGTCATACAGTCTATAAAATTAAGTTACGGTGTATTAAATCCTCACGCAAATGCCGTTTTATACGTAGAAGGCATGCTCGAGTTCAGATGGTACAACTTTGTGCCAAGGTAGTGGATGGGATCCTTGTCCCTTGCTAGCCTGCCATCTTTCAGGGAATTACAATTTCTAACATTGTAATTTCAGAAGGAATCATGGAAATTCCCACACCCCACTGTGCGAAAAAAATTGGCCCATCTCTCTGTACCATGCTTTTAGAGCGGCTGGGCCAGGAGCAAAAATCTTGTTGCCCTCCCATGGCGCAGGTGCTGTTCAGGGCAAGTTATCCCATCATCTACACGGCCTCCAGCTCCTATAGTTAACCAGAACACAAGGAGGATGTGCATGCTAAAAATAACAAAAACCTGATTTTTTTCAAATGAAGGCTGTTTTCCCTCCCCATGCCTCGGCTCCACTTTTGACAAGAAAATGGCGAGAAGGAAGAGTTAAAAATCTCAGCATCCACAGAAAGTTTCATTTCTGAAGTCTGATTCGAGGTTCTTTCTAACAAAATCTGACTCGCTAATTCTCATCTACACGCTGCCTCTTCAGAGGATACCTTCTGGAAAAAAGCGCAACCACAGAACCTAACAGAAATACACGTCGTTTGGACTAATTTCCCAAAAAAGCAACAAAAAACGTTTATTCTACTTTCAAAATACAACATAGCCTAGCAAATGTCAGGAAGCATGAGTTTTAAAAAGGGTAAGAGCAATATTCAACCAGAGAAAAACAGACATGAATGCCTTGTCCATGGCACAATCTGCTGAATTCATTTTACAGTGATATTTTAGTGTTTCTTCTCTCATA